>RJWM01013298.1:0-53878 GCA_004363535.1 Dasyprocta punctata | reverse complement strand
TTTTTTTTTTTTTTTTTTTTTTTTGCGGCACCGGAGATTGAACTCACAACCTCGCGCCTGCCAGGGCAGGCGCTTAAGGCACTGAGCCAAACTCCCGGCCTGGGTTTTTTTGAGGCAGGGTCGCACTATGTAGCTCAGGCCGGCCTGTGCTCGCGTTGTAGCCCAAGCCGGCCTCGAACCCACAACGCTCCACCTACCTCAGCCTCCCGAGTGCTGGGATTAAAGGCGTGCGCCACCACGCCCGGCTCAAACTTTTTACTCTTATACAGATATTTTGATAAACAAAATTGGCAATTAAGACGAGTAAGGGAGAAAGGAAAGGGCTTTTACAATCTACTGAGAATTATCATAATATATTTCTGCACTGGATTTCTGTGTGTTCTGCATGCTTTGTTCAAACCCTAGCTTTATCACCCATCTTGCTCGGTGGACTCCAGGGAACACATTTGATTGGGGGTCAGTAGCCTTATTTCAAATGTGCTAGGTGTAAAATAAAATAAAAATAAAGTGCTCAAAAAAGAAAATAGGATATCAATACACCAAATACCGCTGCTGTGAATAATTAGCTCAATTGCTTGAGTTCCTGCTGGAAAGAGGGTTGGAACCCTATTTTGTTTCATTCCTTTTTTTTTTTTTCCTCTGAACTGCATCCTGTCTTCACCTCCACCGGAAATACCCTCCTTCATTTTTCTCAGGCTTTGCGTTTACCCAAATATCTATCAGAACAGAAGACAGCCAGGGTTTTCATGCCCACTTTCAGGCGTTTCTCTTGTGGAGCGTCGTCAGGAAAAGAGGCCCACCTGAACGCGCTGGAGGAATGCGCAGATTGCAACCCCTGCGCCGCTGCCTTCCATAGCCTACAGGTGGGAACCGCTCACGCCAGCGCGGACGGAGGGAGGAAGTCGCAGCTCTCAAAAACACACAGCGAGCCGTGCTTCCTTTAAAGTCTACTGGCTTCCAAAGCGCCTGGAAGTGCCAGCCTGGTACCGGGAAAACCGGGAATCCTTGGTCCCAAGCGTCTGTAGTGTCACCACCGCAACGCACACAGGAAACTGATTTAGGGGGTGGTGCGGGTTTTCCATCCAAGCCCGAGAGCCGCTAGCCCGCTCCAAGGCTATCTCTCCGCACAGAAGGCAGCGGTGGGAGCCTCGGCTCGGCCCGAGTGGGCTTTTGCTCAGGGCAGGGTGAGACAGAAGTGCTGTTTCCCTCATGCACCACGAGAACCCCACCGCGGCTACGCAGATCTGCAACGCGCAGCCCCGGACCGTCCCCTCCCGTCCCCTCCCCCGGGGACAGCGCGCCCCCTGGGGTCTCTCACCATCCTGCAGGACCAGGGTGGGCTGCACTGCCTGCACGCGGAACTGCCTGGCCCTCCAGCCAGGGCTGGGCGCCCGCACCACCTCGCTGTCCGAGAGCCAGGTCACCGTCTCAAAGTTGTCCCCCCGAGCCAGGGCTTCGGCCTCGGCGTGGTGCACGGCCACCTGGTCGAACTGGTAGAGCCCTCCAGCGTGGTCGAAGTGCACGTGGGTGGCCACTGCCAGCAGCGGCCGGCGCGGCGCGTCTTCCTTGGCCCCGCGGTCCTGCAACAGGCCGGAGGAGTACAGGTACTCGGGAAGGCTGCGCAGCCCCAGGCCCGTGTCGATCACCAGGTCCTGCTCGGACCCACGCACCAGCCAGATGTTGGCGCGGTTGCCCGACTCGTAGAAACGTTCCTGGATCCAGAAGATGCCATCGCCCAGGGACTTGTGGGCGTACCACTCGAGCGCCGACATGCTGGGCAGGGGTGCGGCCGGGCGCGCGTGCCTCCTACAGGCGGTCCAGACCCGGGCCGCTGCGGCGCGGTGCGGCGCTCGGAGCCCGCAGCCGAGGAGGAGGCGCAGCGCGGGGGGCGGGGCCGTGAGGGCGGGGCCGCAGGAGGTGGGTGCGCGCGGGCAGCGCAGCTCCGCGCATGCGCCGTGCTCGCTCCCGCCTGGGCCGCAGAGAGTGGAGGCTGCGTCACGTCGCCGGCGAGCTTTGGCGCGGTGGTCTCTGCAGCTGACTGGAAACTCAGAAACCCCGCAGTTTCCCCACGCAGGGGTTCAACTCTATAGGCCGGAGTACTGCGTGGGAGGCGCCGGGCCCGTCCCAACTGACTGGCGGGGATGCACACTCCTAAGCAGCGAAGAAAAAGTCGGGCCTGGCGCGTCGGGCCAGCAGTACGGCACCTGCCAAGGGCTAAAAAGCGCGCCGTCCAGGGGGCGGGGCCTAACTTCGGGGCGGGGCCTAGAGGCGGGGCGGGGCCGGGCCGGCTGGCTGGGTGAGTGCTCCCGGGCCGCGTGGAGGGCGGTCGCGTGTCTGCCAGGTGCTGCTCGCCACCCGGAGCATCGCTGCTCGCACCCCTGGCTGCCCGGCCGGGGCTTTGGTTGTACAGCTTTTGCACAAGCCCGGAGACTTAGTGAGCAGGTAACAGGGAGGACCTGGGAGGGGATGCAGAGGGTAGAGAGGAGTTAGAGGGGCGTCGGGAGGGGAATGGGGAGAGACGGGTGGAAAGTCCTTAAAGCGCGACCTTCGGGATTTTGTGAAGTCGTTTGCACGTCTTGCACAGTGTGCTCTTCCTGGGAGCCGTGAGATATAAGGGAATCGGGGCCCTCGCTGCTCGTCGGACTTTCCATGCTCTGGGCTTTATGGTTGCTTCAGGCGTTGCCATTGCCGCAGATGGCAGCTTGGGGACAGACGGTCGTCTCTTTTTTTGAGGGTTGGCCCTTTACCGTGAGTCATAGGGAGCAGGAGTGCTGACTATGGCTTGACTTTTCAAAAACATGAAATTCTGCATCTCTTTCCCTTTAGGGAAATTCTTTGCTCTTGGAGCGAAGTAAAGAAAGTGCGTGGGAAAAGTGCAGCCCCTCCGCCCCAGGTAGTGAGCCGTGGGGAATGACTGGGTGTGGTCTGCCCCGCCCCATCCATCGCCCCACCCGAGAACAGCGGTCCCATCCCTTCTGCTCCCCACCTCCTAGTGATTGGTGCATCTGTTTGGGGTTCTCTGAAACCTAAATAATTCCCTCAAGAACTTGACTAATCTCCCTCCTTAGCCAGGAGACATTGTAAAGAGACCCGTGAGACAACATTATAAAAGATAATTGGGCAAACCGGTATTGTGGCAACTGGTTAATAACCCTTCATGGCAAGGAAGGTACTCTCCGCTACCCTCCTGAAGTCTGGGGGCGATGACGCCTGTGTGTTTTGCTGCTCTAGGTAGGGGCTATGCAGTCAATCGAGGACTACCCTGAAGCACAAGTTCCAGAGCTAGATGATGTGTGAACAGAATTGTGTTAAAAAAAAAAAAAAGTGATGTGGAGTCTCAAAAATTTGAAGGCATTTAAACCGTGCGTGATAGTGCAGGCCTGAAATCCCAACACTCAGGAGATTAAAGCCGGAGGATCCCAGCGAGTTTGAGGCCAGCCAGGGCTGCATGGTGAGTTCAGTGCCAGTGTGAGCTACCCACCGAGATCCTGTCTCAAAATAAAGAATTTGAGGGAAGTTAATACCTGCAGTATAAGGAAATAGGTATGTGAACCGAGAGGAGGTAAAATAAGGAGATAGTTGGGAGGAATTTTTGAGGAGTTGCATTTTGCTGGCTATTCGAGATCACTATTAGGATATCTCATCAGAAACGCAGTGCTCTTTGTAGTTCTGGTATTTTCCCTCTAGGCAAGAGGGAAGCACTAGAGGTGAAGTGGAGTGGTACCCTTCCAGGCCATAAGCTCAGCCGTACTTCTCTCCATAGTGGATTTTTGCCAAACTCTAGTGAGTGATAGGGCATAAAAAGGTGACTGAGTCTCAAGGGGACCCTCACACTCACAGGTCCTCCTGCCTTTCTGTCCCCCTCCCCCTGCTTCTCTGCCTGGCACTGCCCCACTCTATTGTCAGATTTCTGCTCAAATATTACTGAGTAAAATAATGTTAATGCCAAGTTTTCCATGGTAGCATCAATGTTTCCTGCTTTACCCATCTTCACATCTCTCACCACTTCCTGATGCCTTCTGTAAGATGGGTTTGACCCATTTCCTAGACCATGAGCTCCGTGACTGCAGAGATTTCGTATGGTCCACTGCTATCTTCCCAGACCCTGGAAGATAGCGACACTGACAGTGCTTAATAAAGACTTGGTGAATGGATGATCCAGGACTCGCCTGGGGCACAGACAAGAACTCGCAGTTGCAACACGACAGTAAAAAGGTTGTAAAAAGCAGTGGAGTACTTGGGAAACAGAAGGGAGAGGTGGGTGGGGAAGTGGTCATGGAGAAGGTGTCATTTCGTGGCATCTTACATGATACCAGGGTTTCTTCCGGTTGACATGGTGGGAATGAAACTCCAGGAGAAGGAGCTGGGATACTGAGTGGGGTGCATGGTGCGAGAGGCAGAAAGCAGGACTGCAAAGCTCTGTTAATGAGAAAGCGTCTCCAGTTTGTGTTCTAGAAGGATGACTGGAGAGAGGCTCTGAAGGATGAATCAGGCTGTGGGAAGTTTATTCCCCTGGAGAGGTTGGAGAGAGATAGATGTTGAGGACCGGACTAATGCAGAGCTGGAGGGAGGAGAACACAAAGCTGGCCTGTCCTTAAACGGGGGCTCTGAGGAGAGACAGCCAGAGCTGAAATGACCGTCAGCCTCCTGATGGGACAGTTCAAGAATCATTCACCAGGAGACTGTGACCTGGCTTTCATGCTTCCTGGAGGTCTGTGCCTATTAACTTTTGTCACTGCAGTTGCTCATCTAGCTCAGACATAAGGAGCTGTAAGCCTTGGGGTCAGGACATGTAAATTATAATCCAGACTCGTTATTTCTTTGGGCTAGGAGAAATTTTAGAAATCAGCTCCATCTCCAGAGGGGGTTGTTTTTATAGTTGGCTAAAATGAACTTTCATATTTCCACTCTTAGATGCTTGAACTATACTGGTTTTCCAGTCTCTCAGTCTAAATAAGAACTTTCAGGAGGCATCCTAAAACGGAAGGGCAGTGCCGCTGATTTCTCATTTTAAAATTTAGTGTATTTTGCAGTCACTAATTGATTTCATTGATTAAAGCCAACTGTGGGATTCAAAAGGCCTTCACCTAATCCCAGCGGGCAGCAGAGTGTAGAGAAGAAGATGGTGAAGAGGTCCCAAGACCATGACCCTTTCCTGCCTTTGATGCGAGTTTTGTGTCCTTAGGTTATCAGTTAACCTCCTAAGACCTCACTTTCCCCTTCTGTACAATGGGAGCTTTAACCTACCCTGGTTCTTAGTTTAAACTGTCAAAATTCCCTGGGATCTTCAAAAAGTAGTAAGGCCCAAATCCTGCCTCTGGAGATTCTGATTTTAGTTCTGGACTGAAGCCCGTCTGTTTTTTGGTTTTTTATTTTTTTAACTTTGTAGTTCAGGAAATTAAAGACTTTGGAAGTACACTAACTGAATTTTAGGTTTATGGATAGATTTGCTCATGAAATTGTACATACTGCATCCCTGCACTTGGGAGGCTGAGGCATGAGGATTACCACAAGTGGAAGGCCAACCCAGACTAAGTAGTTCAAGGCCAGCCTGAGCTACATAGGGAGACCCTGTCTCAAAAAAAAAAAAAAAAATTCTGGTCCATGAATAAGGAAAGTTAACATTAATTGTGAAGCACTTGCTACAAATAAACTCTGCTTGACAGTGAGGGCTGTAACAGTTCCACTGCTAAGAAGAAAACAGCACCATACAGACAGAAGTGCCTTTTGGAAAAGGTCCATTTCCTACAAAGTTATCTGCATTTCTTCTAGAATTGAAGTGTGTAGCAATGCAAACCACGTCAAGTTTTAAAAATTCACTTAGGAGGAGGATTCTTCTCAGAGTAGGGTGGGACACCGTGGCTTACAGATGTTGAGAGATTGAATGAGGGGCAGGGCGGGGAGGGGGGCTGCAGCAGAGTGGTAAGGTATGGGGGCGGGGAGGCTGTAGCCACCTTACAAGAGCCCTGTAGGTGTAGCTGGGGACTTTGGCTTTAATTCCAGAGCCAAGAGGATGAGGCGAGTAGCATCATCAGTGCTGTGCTCTCCCTTGAATTTCGTGAAGGCATGAAGGTAAACGGCTACCACCAAGTTTGTAGTGCATCAGAAGTGGGTGGAGCAGGGCTGAGCTGGATTTTGGTAGAGGCATGTGGCACAGGAAGGGATACTTCCAGGAAAATAGTCCTCGCTGTTTGGTCCAGTGCACTCTGGCCTCTGCCACAGTGCCTGGGAACACTTCATAGGGTTGAGTAGGTGACTTGCTCTGATGAGCTTGAGCTCTTTGAAGTAGATTTGGATGATGAACTAGAGAAGGCTGTTAGAAACCCTTCACTCAGAACGTGTGGCAGAGTGACAAAAAACTGGACAGTGAGGGATTAATGTAAAGGATTTTAAAGAAGGTGCTTAGGTGGCACGTAGGAGCTAGCTCCTCCCTGCTACGATTGCTGGAGTGCCTCTTACTCCTGAGAGGGAAGACTGTGAATTAACCACCTGTGTCAAGTGCAGGAGCGCTGACTCAGGATAACCCAACTTCAGAGAGAAGGGTTGTTGGCCAGAATGGGGTGTAATTGTCAGGAGTGTCTCAAGACACTCTTAGGTGAGTTTTTTCTGCCCCTGGTAGTATGTTCACTAATGGTGTGCATTTACATACCCAGAGATTACCTGATAACAAGGAAAGTTAGTGTAGGCAGAGATTGCTGTTTCTTATCAGCTATTCCATTGAGCAATGCTAGCTGATAGCCTCTCTTTTTAGGGTGAGTTTTCCAAACTGAGCCAGGCTCACCCAGCACACTGGGAGACTGAGAAAGGTGGATCATGTGTTCTAGCCCAACCTGGGCCATGTAGCAGTTTAGCAAAACCTCATCTCAAGAAGTAAAAAACGGGCTGGGGATGTAGCTCAGTGCACAGATTGTCCTGTGGTGCAGTGGTTTGAAGATTCCTTCTGCCGTTGCAGACTAGTGGACTTGAGGGTCCTCCGGGACCCTGTGTGTGTAGCACGTCCTCAGTTAATCCCCATGATCAGGCACATTTGATGAACTTGACTGAGAATTGTTCTGACTTCTTAATGCCAAATCCTGGCCTGGATTGCAGCCCACGGGTTTTGACCATGCCTGCTGGCACCTGCACCTGTTTCTGAGAGAGACGGTGGAGCCCTTTTGGTCAGGGGTTTCATACTTGAAAGACCTGCTCTCTGCCGGCTCAGCATTTGCTTTAGTGACTCAGCAGTTGAAACAAGGCCACTTGGATCTTTTCCTTCTTTTAATGTGGACAGATGGAATGATCTTGGTTATTAAGTTGAGTTTCCTATGTGAGCTTTGTTTCAAGGTAGCTAAGCAGTAGGTGAGGGAAATTGATCTCTGATACAGTCAGCTATCAGTAAAACTAAAAGAATGATGAAAGGTGTAAATTATCATTTTGCAGTCTGTAATGCAATAGGAGAGTTAGGCAGCAGCGAGTAGGGGCTGCAAAAATCATCAGATGAAAACTCACGGGCACCTATGACTGTGATCAGAATTATGGTGAACGGTTAAATTTACAAAACTTTTATTGCAGTAAAAGGCATTAATTATCATTAATGCCATTAATTCCCTCAAGACACGCCCCTCATCTCAAACACTTATCCGATTGTCCTTGCCACTTTCTGACACAGTTCTGGAAGTCCACATCTGAGAGTGCCCTTAGTTGTGCTGTGTTGGCCAAAGTTCTGAATCGATTCAGAACATTTTCTCTTTCACGGTCATTTTGACTTTGGGAAAGAGTGAGAAGTTCCGCAGTGCCAGATCTAGGAAACACCACGACATTTTTACGAGCCGGCCTTACTGTTGGATGGCACTTGGCAGCACCATTCTCTCTCTGCTTCAGTAAGTAGAGAGAACATAGGATAGGTGCGCTCAAAGTGAGGGGGAGAATTCTGAGGGGGATTAATGACAATGTGTTGCTTCCTGTTACACATTGTTAAAAGATGTAAGCATTCACTGTATATTTGATCACACCCTGAGTACTAAAAGAAACACACCAGTAGTCCTGACCACCGGCCAGCCTGATCATCATTGAGAGAGACTGCATGAGCATCCTTATGTAATGCAGTAGGAAAAACCAGGTATCTCTTTTCAGTATTCTTGTCAAAAAAAAAAAAATACATATACATATATATATATATATATATATGTATCAAACCTAAATCAAGAAGAATCTCTAGTCCACATGTTTATTGGAAATGCAGTGAATAAAGAGATATATTAAAGCACATCTTGCGATGCAGAATTTGGGAAATTGTTGCTACTCTCAAGTTATGGCCTGCAAACCAGCGATGCTGATGTCTCTGGGAAGTTTGATCAAAATGCAGATTCCCTGGCACCATGCAAGGCCAGCCAGATCTGAATCTGCATTTAGCAGGGCTTTTAAGGAATTTGCTTGTAGCTTGAAGTTTGAGAAGCATTGCTCAGGACAGTGACCTAGTATCTTCACAAATAAGCAACAAGGGAAAAAGGAGGGAAATGGTTACATTTGACAAGAAACTTTAAAGATTGTCAATAAAATGTCACATGGTGGTTTTTTTGTATCTTGAACAAACTGTAGAAACATTTATGTGAAATTTGAATTTTGATTGTATATAAGATGATGGTAAAGAATTACCGTAAAACTTAGACGCAATGTGACTTTTAAAAGTCTTTAACCCTCGGGGAAGATACATAATGAAGAGTTTAAAGTAATTTGGGTCCTGGGAGAGGGAGAGAGTATGTGTAAAATTAGTCATAGATTGATAACCATTCAAGCTGTGTGATGGGCGCATGCAAGTTTATTACACTGTTCTTCCTCCTTGCGTGTGCATGAGTAGTGTGATAAAAGTAAATGTAAGTAAAAAGCCATAGAGCTTTACAATGACAACAGCAAAGGTAATAAAGTGATCCTTTAATGTTCAGGTAGTTGTGAGGGCAAACTTTGAAATATGGAGGCATGTAAGCAGGAGTTAACAAAATGTTTAGTGTACTGCTGTATCCGAAAATGTTCCCACTATTGTAGCCATTATTTCAAATCAAATGTCATGCAGCTTGAGTAATTCACAGGAAAGAGGAAACACAGTTTCATCATGGAGAGATACTGGGTATAGGATTTCATTTTTGTGTAAGTGGAGCCTCACATGCGTGAGGATGTTAAAATTGCCAATCATCAGACCTTTCGGAGTGGAGTGCGTTGGTAGTGGGAGTCCCCACAAATGAGTTAAAAGCCAGACTGTCACATCCTGAGTGCTCGTTCGACTTAGAGCAGTTATAGTCATCTCTCCTTCTGGACAGATTTCTTGAGATCACTCAGGATAATATGTATAATTTCAAACCTCAGAGATGGCCCCTCTGCAGGACCTGATTGCAGAGGCGAATTTTAACTCAGCTATTGCTTAGTGGCTCTGATTTCCACCAGAGTAGTTCTCCCCTGTACTCAGCACTTACCCCTTTAGAATCACTTGGAAAACCCTCTCCTCATCCCAAGAGATCTTGCTTTGATTGGTTTCATTCAGTGATTCACACACTGTCCTGCATCTGAACTGTCCCAGAGAGCTTAAAAAGCACAAACACCAGCTCTCAGACTGGGGGCTTGGCATGACTGCTGGATTCATGTGGGGGGTGAATGATGTTTAGTATTATTAGTAGGAAGAGACACATGAGGTGTGCGTCTTAGCGGTCACCTCAGTTGCATGCAGAGTTCCACTGACAGAGCTTGGAGGGAGGTCCCTGTTAGTGTACACAGGCCCAGCCTTGTGGATCATGCAGTTGTGTCGCTGAGGGTTCCGAAATCGAGTGCAAGACCTAAATATATGGTGTCACTACGGTCCCTGAAATCGAAAGTGTAATTGGGTTTTTTAAAATTTTTGTTTTTATTAGTTCATTTTTTGCAGTGCGTAATAATTACATTCATTGTGGGAAGTGGGTGCATGTACACAAGACATCTTAATTCTTTTTTTCACCCCCCCTGCCCCCTTCCCCCTCATCGTTTGGGCCTCTTCCCATTTGCAAAAGATCCATCTCTCTGTTGCCTGTTACCTTTTATTTCGCTCTTTAATTTATTTGTACTTTGGGTTTCTCATGTAAGAGAAACCATGCAGTATGTAAGCATGTATGTCTGATTTATCCGTTTTCTTACAAATGACTCCAAATTTATTTGTTTGTTTGTTTATTGTGGTACTGGGGATTGAACCCACAGCCTTTGCGTTGAGCTGCATCCCTGCCCCTTTCGTTCATTCATTCAAGTATTTATTTATTCATTCATTTTCTTATCTATCTGATTTTATTTTGACATAGGGCATTGCTAAATCACCACACCCAGCCATCTTAATTTACCTTTAATTTAATGGTTTCAGCTGTTTTCTCAAGAATTTTTTTTGTTTTTGTTTTTGTTTTGGTGTGGGCAGACCCTTTCAGAGTCTGACAGATCCCGTCCTCATTTCTAAATGGAGTATATGGGCTGTATTTGAAGGATCCTTTGTAACCCTCAAATGGTAGGTTGAATGACTCAGTATTAACTGTTGAAAACTGATGGTCCTGTTCAGGTTTATTTGACAAAACATGATATCATCTCCTCGCTGGCCCAGACTTTTCTTCTCTGTACTCTGCATGCATCTAAGACCTTGTTGCCAGTTGACATTGGGACAGAGAGCGTGGCATGGGGTGATCGGGCATCTCAAAGGAGGTTCAGGGTGAGCCCTGCACGCGGCTCCTGGTGAGGGAAGGGGGCATCATCCCCACCTGCCAGACACTGCCGGGCTTGAGGAGTTCAGCCATCAGTCACCACAGGTTTATTTCTTTGCATATTTTGCTTTCCAAATGTATTTTAAATTGGCCCTGCTGTGTAAGAGGTAGTTTGTGTATTGCTTCAAAATGTCGACTTCCTTTTTCATATGAGCCAGTGAATCTTAACCTTCTGTCATGTTTTTCAGCTTCTGCCCGCTCTGCTCGTGTAACTAGTTTTAATGGCCGGGAATAAAGGAAGAGGACGTGCTGCCTATACCTTTAATATTGAGGCTGTTGGGTTTGGCAAAGGTGAAAAGTTACCTGATGTCGTGTTGAAGCCACCCCCACTGTTTCCTGTAAGTACATTGACAGCTAGATTCTCAGAGCATGTGTTTTCATGTTTCAGAGAAGGTTAAAACTCTGCTTAGAGCTTGAATGTGTATTACCACTGTAATATGCCTAAGGATAAGAAGGTAAAAGAGGTTGTGCTTCATTTACCTTTAATGTAAACGTGGCCAGAGTTCTTCCAACCTTTTCTAATTTTTAAAATACAAAAAGCAACACTGTGTACACTTTCCCATGCATATACTCAGTACTGTACCGTGTGAAGCAATACTCCTTAAATTCTTTCATCTTTTATTGATGTATTTCAGTTACCAGGTTATTTTACAGAGTCATATTAGGTTTTGCAGTGGTTCTCACTCTGCCACACTTACCTAGTGATTTTCTTTACATTTTATGTCTGTAAGCTTTGCTTTTGTTCCTTTAGCATACCATTTGACCATTTTTCCCATGGGGGAAAAGAATTATTTTTAGCTCATTTTCCATTATATCATTCATTTTGAGTTTTGTTAGTTTCTCAGAATGTACACTTTTCTGCCACATTTGGTACTGCTTTTGAATTTAGTGGATATGCTGCAAACCTAACTGGCATGTCTCCTATTTTTGCTTTACATTGAATTTGAAGGGTAAGCTTGCACTTCCAGATGTGCCTGTGCTGTGGTGTAAAAACAGATCAATCAAAGATACTCGTCTCTTCATGGATCTTGTCCCTGTTTCAAGTGGAAGAGTCCTTTGGTGAAGGACGTATGTTGGTAGAGGGCCCTGAAGAGGTGTGAAGCAGGTGTTCATTGAGGGAGTCTCTGTGTTTGGCTCTTAGTGTTTGGCTTTTTGATGTTCGGTACAGCCTAGTGCTCTGGTTTGGGTATAAGGTCCCTTTGTGGTCATTTCTTTCAAAACGGTCTCTCCTCCACATGGGGACAGATTACTTCTGAGCCCTGGGGGCGCTGGCGCCTTGGCCCTGCCTCACCCAGCCTTGCTCCCTGGCTCTGTCAGGCCCTCACCTCGCGGCTTCCTGGCCTGGTCCCCTCTGGTCTCCGGTCTTTGCATGGACACCGTCCCGCCCTTGTCCGGGCTGCTGCTCCACACGGGACCTCCCTGAGGCCACGCACATTCACCCCACTGGCTGCCGTGTCGCCCTCCGTGCACTCACTTGCAGCAGTTGTGCCTCACCTCGATGGTTTGTTATTTGCTTTGTGTTTCTAAGCTCCGTGTGAGCAGAGGCTTTGAGCAGTTCATCACAGGATCTCCTGTTCTCTAACCCTGCCTGGCCGGTAGTTGTGAAATGAGTGAATAGAGTGTAATCACATTTGGAAATGTATCCTTATCTCTGAAACCAGAAATCCTTCCTGTGTGTGTAATTATGTGCATAGACGTATAAGTGTATGTGTGGGGGTTTTGTCATCTAGCTTCAAACTCCTGTTTTGTCATTTACTCATGATGTGGCTTACAAACTATTCACTTCTCAATGTCTTCATTTTTTTTTTTTTAAGGAAATATTGGTAATACTTTAAATGAGATAGCAGATGTCAAACACTGTAGTAAGACAACCTTGGCTATAGTGGCCACTAGCTAAATGATAGGTGCTATTATTTATTTTATTTTCATGCTTCTGCTCCCACCAATAACCTAGATGAAGTTAACAGCCACCTAAGTGGTTGCCATCGTTTAGTTACCCTGATATTTGAAATGTGGATCACATTAGTCAACAGACAATATAGCAAAATGATTACCAGTGTAGGTTTTTTGGTATCAGTAGGAAAATTATACATCTTTCCTACTTCTAATGTAAGAGCCAACGAGGAAATGGACTCAAAGGTTAGATTTCAGAGGTACTTTTTAGGGTAATTGTAAAGCTTAGGGCCTAATTGTCTGATAAAATTTACATTTTCTAGAATACAGAGAAAAGAGATGTTAAAATGTTAAATTTATTTTTAAAAATTTGTCTTTTAAGTAGGATACAGATTATAAGCCAGTGCCTCTGAAAACAGGAGAAAGTGAAGATTACATGCTGGCCTTGAAACAGGAATTGAGAGAAACAATGAAAAGAAAGCCTTATTTTATTGAAAAATCTGAAGAAAAACCAGGTACGTCTTGGGCTGTTTGGTGATGTGGTTTGGTGTATGTGGATGATTCATTGTTTTAGCACAAAATATGTGGCTGTTTGATGTTGGTGATTTGATTTGATCAGATTCTAAATCACCTTGAAAAAATACATTTATGGTTGATTTAACAGAAAAATGAGGTTGTTGATATTTTAAGTTTAAAAATACATTTCACAGAAGAAGTTGCACATGTTCAGTGAAAATTATGGAAACACAAACAGTTTTTTAGGTAAAAATTACCCATGCAGATGTCCAGAGAACAGCTATTAATATTTTATTGTGTATTTTAGATTTTTCGAATGTTTCTTTTTATAAAATTCAACTCATTATTTTACGTTTTCTTTTCTTTACTTAACACATTAGCCCTTATATATATCCTTATTATTTTTGGAAAATACAAGTTTTAATGACCATTATTTCATTGGGTGGATATAACATTATTATTTGTAACTAATTCCTTATTAGATTGAAGGCTGTTTCCAGTTTTTTGCTTGTTTGATGCCAAGATTGCTGTCATTGTAAGTTTTTATGTATATGTCTGATTAATATTTAAGTTAAAAATGTAAAAGCCATAATATTTGTCTTACTTATATTATCTGATGGTGTAAAATATAAAATAAGTATTCCTTGAAGATACTAAGGGCAGAGGGGAGAAATCACAGTTAGAGAAGGAGCAACAGTTTCAGACTAGGAGTGGGAAGCGGTTTTAGAGGAAGTGAACCACTTAGGTGGCTATGTAGCACCACAGAGCTGTATTGATTTTCAGTTTCTGCCCTTGGTTGTTGAAATTAGAGAGATCAATATCATCTCCACATTCTGAAAGCAACATCATTAAAACATGAGAAATTCATACAGTATCATCTTATTCCATTAATATTAAAAGTGTATTCTGTTTTTCCTGTCTCTAAAAGACAGAATTGGCTAAGGATCAAAAAGAAACCTTATAAAATGATCTTTACATGTGTTTGTAAGTCTCATGTTAGGTTCATTATTTCAAAGTATATCTGGTTGAAGTTATGTAACATTTTGATGAGGTTTTCTTTTTTTTTAACCTCAAAAATACTGAATTATTTTACTTTCATAATTATGCTAATGTTTTTGTCTGGTTTAAAAATGAAATTAAAGCTCTCCTTTTATAGATTTAAAAAGTAAAACCAAACAAACTAATAAATACTCATTAGAAAAAGTAATAGTGCAGATATACTTTGGTCTTTTAAAGTTAGTCTTTTCTCTAGATTATGGGACTGATTTACTTAAATGGATGTGATTATTAAAGTGTATGTCTAACTTGAAAGTGTGTCAAGTCATTCAAGCATTTATATGAGTCTTTTAGGCAGAGTCATTAAGAACATAATGCTGTGGTCCGTGGGAGTAGTTGGCTTGTACCTACCTCAAAAGGGCACTTTCTCATCAGTAGCTCTGCAATAAAATAAATACATGGCACCCACAGAGCTACTTGCTTTTATTTCCTTTAGGAGAAATTTGTACAGAATTTTCCAAATGGACACAAGTAAATTTTCTTGGAATCTTCGTATTTCCTTCTCTTTCCCAGTGTAGTGTGGAAACGAGACAGCCACAAAGTCTGTCCAGTTCAAGTGGGCTTTGTGTTATTCTTAGTGTACCATCAAGGATCATGAAAAAGTTTTAATTTTGGTTTCTTTTTGATGAGTTTCTACTGTTTGTAAAGACTGATATGCATAATTTTTATTCTTTCATAGAAGTCTTCCAAAAAAGAAAAAATATTTACTTAACAGAAAATTCATCTTGTCTTTTCATTAGTATGTAGGACTCTTTTATAAGTTTAAATTACATAGAATTACAGTTAATGTATTTTTTGTTATTGGCTTTCATTTAGCATAACGTTTTCTGGGTTCACATAGTGTAGACTGTATTATTGATTTATACCTTTTTTATGACTGTATACTAATCCATGGTATGGGTATACCACATTTTTGCTATCCATCCGTCATTTGATGGATCCTTGGGTCAGTTCTTTTTAGGGGCTGTCTGAATAATGTTTCTCTTAGTATTTATGTGCATGTTTTGTGCATACATATGTTTTTATTTCTATTAGGCATATATTGAGGGTCATGTTAATTCTATACAGTTTTTAACATTTTGAGGAAATACTGAACTTTTTAAAAGAGGCTGTACCATTTTACATTCCCATCAACAACCAATTTCTTCACAAATATGGCAATGCTGGTTGCTGTCTTTTTGATTCTAGCTTTCCTAGTGGGTATACAGTAGTATCTTTGGGCTTTGATTTGAATTTCCCAAATGACATTGATGTTGAACATCTTACCATGTGCTTTTGGAGAAATGTCTTTGCCCCTTTTTAACTGAGTTCCAAGAGTTGGTTTTATTCTGTAAATTATTTGAAAGTAACTTAAGATACTGAAAAATGTTTTTTAAATGGTTCATTGGATCCAGATGATAAATGATAAATAGGTTTTCCTGGCATGCTGAGGGTTAAATTATTTTTTCAAATACAGAATCTGTTTTGGAGAAAATTTTAAAAAATAATTTTAATGCATTTATGTTGGCATTTTTTTTTTTAAATAAGAAAGTTGAGGGCAAGATTAAACATTTAACCTAAAGTCCAGTAAATATCTAGAAAACCCTATCTGTCTGTCTCTGGTCTGTTTGATGTAGTTATTTTTCTCTAACACATAGTCGTATTACTTGGAAGCATTTTCTTGACAGGAAACTCAGTCCTTGATTTTTGTTTAGGAATTGTATTTTAGGTCACCTTCTCTTTCTGTTGCTGAATTTCTAAACTGCTCTTCATGATGAGCCACATTTTCAGGCTGTGCGTGACAGGGTTGCTTGACAAGGCGTGCTGGACAGGGAGGGTGGAGCCCTCATCCAGGAGGCCCTGCGGAAAACTGGGCGATCAGCCACAGAGGCACAGGTGTGGTGCCACTGGTGGTGGCGAACTCAGGCTCGGTGCTGTTTGCAGCAGTTGGCGTGGAAGGCTTGCAGGGTGCTGGTTTCAGCTGCACCCCAGATCCAGCCTTCCCGTTCCCCTCCCCAGGGGCTGGGATTTGCTCCTGGAGAAGCCTAGCAGAATGACTGTGCATGACCCAAGTGCAGGAGGTTTGTAGATGGCCTCCCCGGCCACGTCGGTAGTTAGCACATCCCAGTCAGGTCACGTTTAGAGTGGGAGGTGGTGGTCACTGTCACAAGGGTAAAATCGAAGGCACTGAGTAGAACTCCCCGCTCCTGTAGGCGGGCAGCTTCCCCATCAGACCTGTCAACACTCTTGCCAATAAGGCAGATTGTCAGATTCCAAGAACCGTAACGCAATTTATCATCTGCACCCTGCCCCAGCCCATCACACCCAGCTTGTCACTGCTTTCTTAAGCATGTTATTCTCATTGAGCTTCTCAGGGTGTAGTTAGGATCACGTAAGATACAAGTACATGAACTCCTCGTATGTGAAATGAGAGGTATTATCTGCTGCTTGCAATTATTTTAAAAGAGTGACTCATCTAGTTTATTCTTCATGTTTCTAATCAATTTTTTGATGGGTTTTTCCCCCCAGATATTGAAAGGTACAGCAAAAAATACATGCAGGTGTACAAAGAAGAGTGGATACCAGGTATGACAAACAGATAGTGTTCAATGCTTCTGAAAGACTGTCTCCCTACCCCATAGTTTTTTAGGGTAAGTTTTCTATTCTCACTGTAGGAAAAAAAGTCTGGTATTTTTCCTGTAATTAACAAATAATATAAAGCTTTTGAAAACTGAGAAGAAAAGATTTTTATAATGCAACAAAAAAGAACGTGTTTGTGGAAGTTTTTAAAGCCCAGTTTGTATAAAAATAAGACTTGTTGCAGCTTTTGGCTTTCTAATTTCACTAGCCACAATCACAGTCTTAATTTCTCATACAAAGAGCAGTTTCTCCGTTGCTTCTGAGCAATCTAGAAGCTTTTGAAGAGAAAGCAACGATGTGGTTGGAGGGATATTTTGAGCGAAGCTTGCAGACTCCCTTTCTTTCAAGTAGACACAGACCAGTTATAGTGCTTCCGTGCCTTTGAGTAGAAAGCTCTCTTTTCAACATTTGGACTTTTCACCATAGATCCGGAGAGGGCTGGAGGGCCTGGCCCATCCACTTTGCAGACAAAAACATTTCCACAGAACTGAAGTGACCTCTCGGGCCCTGCCAATCCTGTTGGAACTCCTCCTCATTCAGTTCCCGTCTCCTGTGCGTCCTAGTCCTTGGGGCGGTCCAGACACTGCCCTCGTGGAAGTGCCTCAGGCCACGGGCAGCAGCATTGCTTATGCGGCTTACAGCGCTCTTTCTTCACTGCTGGTGGTGGATCACATTGGAGGGCCCTGGGGACACTCCTGGGTCCCTTGCATTCTACTCTACTTCATTCACAGTCACCTCCCAAATGAGTCTGTTTACATATTTATGATCTTCTGTAATAATTTATAAAGCTAACTGTATTCAAAGCAAAATTGTTTGTTCAGCCAAAATGACTTAGATTTAACTGTTTTCTACAAATGTACTGAAATTTCTTTACTAAAGTCTTTGTTCTGTTGATTCAATTTTCTTTCTTGTACGCTTAAGTGTAGGGGCTGGGAATCTATGGGATGTGATCAAAATACATGGTAAATGTTTACATAAGTAATTGATGACAGTAAAAGGAGCATTGCCACTAATTCCCTTCAAAATACTCCCCTTGTTTCAAACACACTCATCTCATCATTCTTGCCACTTACCGAAGCAGTTCTGGAAGTCCTCTTTTCGTACCTTCATAAGGTGTGTTCAGAAAAGTGCAGCGAATGCAGCTGCCAAGTGCCATCCACAGGAAAGGCAGGCTCGTACAAACACGATGGTGTCTCCTCCTCCGCCTTAGTCACTGGATCTGGCATAGGGCCACTTCCGGCTCTTCCTCAAGGTCAAAGTGACCTTGATAGGGAAGAGTTATTCATCAGTTCTGGACCTCAGGGCAGCTACAACAGGGCAACTAAAAACACTTGGAAAGGAGGACTCGCAGCAAGTGGCCGGAGTGAGGGGCTAAGTGTGTTTGCGGGAAAGGGAGACGCTGTTCAGGGCCATGTGTCTTTCACTGTGTAATTTAAACATCAATACTCACCATGGTTGTTGATCACCTTGTATAGCTCAGTGGTAGAATGCTTGTCTGACATGGGCAAGGCCCTGGGTTTCATCCCCAAGTACCCCCAGCCACCTAAAAAAAACTAAAGTGAAAAATCAGAGGAGTTGATTTTAGCTAAAGCAGGCAAAAAGCATTTCTTGGGGGAAGAAATTTGTTTTTCCGGAGCTACTAATAGTTTGAATTTTGAGGTTTTCAGACAATTATTATAAGGTTTTATTTCATTTCTGATGTGTCTGTACTCACATGCTTTTAACTTTTGGGAAAAAATGCTGTTATATAAGAAATGTACATCAACTATAAAAAACTTACAAAGTAGTCAAATAAGAAAGTAGTTAAATAATATTTAGCAAAAACAGTTGCAACCCTAAATTATAACACAGGAATTACCCTCAGGTTGTATCCCAGAAAATTTTATAGCATTCTTTCAAGGTAATTTCAATGAACTTTTTTTCTTTATTGGAGAAAATATATCACTACCTGTTATATTTGTTTAATCTCAGCCTAAATCTGTATAATCAGGGGCTAAGAAATACTATTGTCATTGCATGGGCAACTGTCATTATATTCTTTAATGTTCTTTAAATAGTTATATCTGATCTCACTGATTGGTAAAGGAAACTGAAAGTTTTGTTTCTTCCTTTGTACACGTAGATTGGAGAAGACTCCCAAGAGAGATGATGCCGAGGAAAAAGTGCAGAAAAGGTACATTGAGTAACGTGGCAATAGTTCTGGCAGGGCAAGGGATTGCTGAAATGCATGGGTGTGGTTATGGGAACTGAGCCCAGGGCTTCACACATGCCGTGCCTCGCGAACACTGTCACTCAGCTGCATCTCCAGCCTTTAAAGAGTTACTTTGAGGTAGCCTTGAATTTATGATCCCCCTGCTTCAGCCTCCTGGTTAGCTAGGTGCACAACTACCCACAGCTTAAATTCTGTTCATAGAAATTGTCAAACTGAGGTTGCTGCCAGTTTTTTCTTAAAATCTATCTGACGTTTTAGTTATTTTGCAGAAGAGTTCAGTGGATTTTTTGCCATTAGGATTTTTGGGGTTGTTTCTTGAGTCACCCTTTCTGTAACTCCAGAGACTGAGCTGGGAAGACTTCGCAGTACTGTAGCTTTTTCATCTGCGCATCTGCAGAAGTGTTGATGACAGTACTGGATATATTCTGTTATCAACTAAAACATTCTAAAATCGGGGAACTGGTAAAATAGAACTTCATGTTATATATAAAATAGCAAAGTGAACGTTTACATTATGATTTTCTCTAGTAATTCCAGTCAGTGAATAGCCGAGCTCCTCCTATTGCCAGACCCCGTGGGGAGAGGGGCAGAGCAGTGGACAGCACGGCGCTGGCCTTGCTCCTCTCGGGGCAGCCTGGCCAGGGTTCTCCGAGGAATGGATGCGGAGTCAGGACTGAAGGATAAGCAGGGACGTTACCGCGGTGAGGCAGAAGGAGGGACATGGGAAGGGAAACCTGAGGGAGCTGGTGAGGCGTCCTGTTTCTTCGGGTTACACCGTGGAGAGCTGAGGATGCTGGACCCGGGGCAGGGACAGGACCAGGGAGGCTGTGGGGAGGGATGAGGTCATCCAGGATGAAATTCAGTGAATGCAGGGAAAGAGAGCTGAGCTTGGAGGGATGCCAAAGCCTAATGGGCTGGCAGAGGAGGTTGAATCAACAAAGAAAGAAAAAAGTAGACTTGAGGAGGAGGGCGGAGTTACAGAGCAAGAGCACTCAGTGTGCAGCGTGTTCCGGAAGGTGGTCGGCGGGGTTGAGATCACACAGCGTCACCAAGTGGTTGAGTAAGCAGGAGACGTTACAGTGGTCATTGGTGTCCTTAGGAAGAGCTTTTTAAAAGATTTGATTTGCAGGGGCAGAATCCAGATTAAAATGGGTCAGACAATAAATGAGAGTTTTCAGTGTGCCAGAATTTCCATTTGTTAAGAAATGAAGCAAACTGAGAGATGAAGGGGAAAGGGACTTAAAAATAATGAAGATGTGTTACACCCATGTACCAGCTCCCCACGATGAGTGTAGTCATTGTGACTAGTAAAAATTTTACAAAGCAACAACAGCAAACATCTCCCCCATCCTGTTCTAACACTTTTCTTGTATCGAAGCCAAGAAAAGATTGATTCTTGAAGAAGCAGCTACTGACAGGCATTGAAAGCAACTGAAAAATTCAAGTAAATATGTATATATTTGGCGAAAGATAGAAAAAAATCATGTTAGTATTTTGGGGTTAAGATAGTCTTTTAGCAGTTTTGGTCATTTTGACACTTGTCCACTGATTATACATATAAAGATTGGGTGTTATGTTAAAACCTAAATACTAAGAGAATACTGAGTGGACTTCTATCTTCATCAGAAATTAGTCATTTTTCTAAGTATATTTATGTAACCATTGTATATAGTATCTACTAAACAGGCCTACAGATTATGAAATCAAATAATTTGGTAAAAGTCCTTAGAGAAAAAGACTTAATCATGTGAATGAATTACATTCTTGGCTAATAGGTTTGGGCACCAGTATTATGGTATAGCTGAGATCTCATTCAACATGTCGCTGTATTTTTTGTGCACATGTTAAGCCATCTTTGCCCTCCCATCGGGCAGAGGCAGTTCCCCATCTTTCCCTCTGCTGCGGGTGTGAGCGGCCCTCCCTAATGCAGGCTCAGCAGCTCCCACCCACGGCTCCTCGAGGGGCAGTCGCCGTAGTGCAGCTGAGTGTAATTCCCTCCGTTACGGGCCATCCAGCACAATCCGAACATACCTCCCTCTGTGGGTTAACTGTTAATCATAAATGTTAATCTTTAACAAAATTACATCTTTGTGAGTCGTATTTTCCTCTGTTACGAAGTAATTTCTAGGTATTTAATTTGATTTTGGAAAAGAACTATAATACTACCTGACCATAACGGGATAATTCTGTAATGTATCATAATGCTTTGGTAACTGACTGGCAGAATCCATATGTGAAATATTCCCTCAGTTTCAGAATAGCCTTAAAATGTAAATACTTTTGATATGGGTAAAACAGATTATATATCCCCAAGGCATTAAAATACTTTATTTCATTTGTGCTGGCTTGAGTTTTGAGATTCATATGATGGATGGAACTATCTTCACTCCAAAGATAGTTCTTTGTTGCAGCAAATGTAACTTCTTTTTCATTTCTCCTACTATTAGCGAATTTATGTTTTTCCTGAACTTCTTTATTTTCCAAATGTTATAAACATTGTTTTGATGAAAATGAGTGAGCAGGAAGCCAATGCATATACATTTGTGGGAGTATTTCCTGCCGCAGTCCTCTAGTAGCTCTGCATGTGTTAACACGTTAGCAGTTTTGCCTCTGATGGAAATTAATTGCCAGCACAAATTTGCAGTACTTACTAAAAATATATCTGCCCGTAGTCACAAAAAAATACTTTTTGAAGCAGTTCTCATTTGCTCATTGGAAACCAGTGAAGTGTTTCATTTTATTTATTTTGTTCGTTATTTGAGAAAATTAATGCTAAAGATCATGTGACTCCCTGGTGTGACATGCCATTGTGCTAAGCAGCATATGAAAAGACGTAAAAACCTAATCACCGTCGCCATTACAGAAAATATGTTAACTGGTGGTTTTATTTCAGCAGACCCAAAATCCAAAAATGCAAGAGGTACAGAGAAAGTCTCTTCACTCATTAATACTGCAGATGTCTTGAAAAAAATTGAGGTAAGACTTTCCTTTTAAAAGTATAAAAGTGAACTGGAAAAGTAAAAAAGTCATGTTTCTTTTGCCTTGTTCCTTCAGCCTTTCAACTGAAAATACAGTGTTGCCAAAAATCTCATTTTGCCCCCATCCGTGTATATGTACTTTAAAAAAAATTTTTTTAGGATTCTGTGTCTTACGGTATACATGAAAGACTCTATTGAGGGAAAAGTATTATCTTATGAATCTATGTTGATCTTTATTTAAATATTTCAAAAAAGGAACATAAAATTCAAAAGGTTAATATACTGGACCCCCTTATCCCATTCCTAACCCAGCCATTTATCCCCTTTCTGGGCTACCAACGTTTCCAGTTCTTCCATACCCTTTCAGAAATATTTTATGCCTAAGAAACACAGAATTTTTTCATTTCGATGATAAAAGGCAGCAGATCACACTCTTCATTTTCACTTTATCACTTAACAAAATATCTTGGAGGTAGTTTCATATCAGGCTATTCGAGTTGAGTTGCCTTGTTGGTTTTTTTCTTTTTCTTTTTTTTTTTTTTGGCTGAACTATAATAAACTTAAATTATTTAATTAATGTGCCCCTGGGAGACATCGTTTCTTCTAGTGGTTTGCTGTTATAAATGATGCTGCGATGAATTCATGTTAAGTGGCATTTCTCACGAGGAGGGTAGATTTCTAGAAGTGGGTTTATTGGGTCTGTTTTGTGCACGGTATGAAAGGAACCAGCACCGTCGCGTTGCTTCCCGCAGAGGGCGCCCAGCTTGCTCCCGCTTTCAGGGCAGGCGTGACGTTGCATCGCCGGTGATGGTGACCGCAGTTAACGCTGACTGGGAATTCTGGACCAGGCTCTTCGATAAGCCTTTAACATCCACCGGGCCCTTAGGAGTTCGTAGCAACAGCGGGAGATAGGTTTTAGTACTCCTTACGCATAGAGCACGAAGCCACAGGTTTAAAACATTTACTTGCTAGACCAGCATGGCACAGCCGCTTGGTGGCAAGAACTCTTTATTTTTTGCTCATTTATTTTTCGGCCAGTACTTGGCCTGGAGATAGCATGTCTGGAAAATCAAGCCAAAGGATTGGTGAAGGAATAGCAATAACGGTCACTTTTGACGGTGGTGGAATGATAAATGGGGCTGCAGGATGAGCCAAACACGACTCATTGAACACGTGGCCCGGCCACCCTAAGAGCCTCCTGCAGAAAGTTGATAAGATGACGGGAAGGTGCTGTGAGGAGATGCATCTGCATCTTTGGGTGTGGTTCCCCCTCAACAAATGGTATTTTTCATTCCTTACACTTAACACCCTGTTAAAATCGGGTAAAGCCGGGTTTTACTATCTGGGAATGTCAGTGAGTTGGCAATTTTAGTAGAGCAAAAGTTGTTTGTACATGACTGTGTGATTGTTCACTTCTAAAGCAAAAGAAGCTTAGTAAAGTTCATTTCTACAGCAGAATAAGTTTATTAAAGTTTTATTATTATGAAACATCTTTGGATGGAGAAATACCAACATAGCTCCAAGTCACACAAATAATCAGACAGCAGGAAATGAATATATGAGCTGCTTATTTCTGCATAGTAATCTTTAAATAAAATAAGCCTAGATAGTTAAATCTCATGAAAGAGGAAATGGAGACTAATAAATAGAACTGAAACTACTTTAATGCAAAAGGAATGCAGTAATGAGGTAAAATATATGTGTTGATAAGACCATTTAAGAAAATTGCATAGATCTATTTTTTTATGATTTTGACTAGAGTCTTTGTTGTAGAAATAAAGATGAGGTTATTAATTTAAATATACTTGAGGTAGCAACAGTAGAAATATAGGCATAGTTGTCCCTATCCACACTGAATTCTGTATTTAAAAATTGTGCATAACTGATTTAAATATGAGATAATACGCTAATTATGAAATAATAACATCTTTTCAGTTGCACAAAGTTTAATATAGCACTGTACGTCCATCATAGCTATGTAAACTTTTTACTTATGATCTGATTAGAATAGAAAATTCAATACTGTATATGAATTAAGATAGCATTATATGTGTGTGCATATCTTGTAGATGTTTTGAAAGATCTGTAAGCGTGTTTTTTTTCTTTTTTCTTTTAAACAGAAGAAAAGTAAGAAATTAAAGTAAAACAATTTCACAACCAGCCAATAGGAGAGTAATGATATTTTTTTAACTTGCAACTTCCCAAAGAGATTGCCAGTTAGGAAAATTACACTAATTACAGTAATAACTCATAAGGCAACGTCAGGGTCAATATTGAGATGAATCACTGTATGTCTGTTTCCTTGATCTTTGTTCTGCCTGAAGAGTGTGAACAGACAGGAAAAAAAGAGTTTGAAGTTTGAGTAGAAATTGAGTTTATCTGATGTCTTTTTTTTTTTTTTTTTTCCCGAGACAAGTTCTCACTATGTAGTGTAGGCTGGCCTCGAACTCACAGTGATTTACCTGCCTCAGCTTCCCAAGTACTGGTATTCATAGATATGCCACCACGGCTGGATGATGTAGTCTTATTATTGCCTTTGATTTAGCGTACATTCAAATTTTGATGTAATTAAAAGGATTTTTTTAAAAAATTAAACATTTAAAATCCATAAATGGTTACGTTAAAGTCACTCCACATATAAATATATTTCTCATCCTATGTAATCTATAGGGCATGTATCTTATAGTAGAGCTGAAGCATTTGTAGATTCATAAGCTAGTGTTCTAATTACTGTTTCAGAATAATCCGAAAATAGCTAAAGTAAAGCCTTAAGTGTGAATATTAGTATGTAAAATTAATGTTATATCCACCTTGCAGAAAACTTGAGAAATTCTATCATTTGTGCAAAGTGAGCATTGTACAAGCTGGTGAACTGATAGTGACAGAAATGAAAACAGGTCACTTTTTATCAAATAAAAAAATCATTGATGTTTCTTACAGAAATACAAAGATGCAGTTTTAAAGGTAAACTAGTGTGTTAGTAATGACTTTACAGAGTAGAGTAAGTAGAACCAGGAAGTAATGAAAGCTCTTTTCACCGTGCTTCTCTCCTTTGCCTCCTGTCTTAGAGTTGCTAATAATTGCTAGAGTTGACCATGATCTCTTTCTTCCCAACCTTCTAGATATATTAAGAAGCAAAGGTTCCTAAGAATGGGAAGAAAACAATGAAGGACAAAAGAAATGTGGAGAGGGATAATCTGCAGCTAGAATAATTTATCCCTGCAGATAATGTGCAGCTATGGTGACTTGATAGATATTAATAGCTTTCAATTATTTCATCTATAAAAGTAGAACATAGACATTTTGAAGTATTACCATTACCTGTTAGAAGGAACACGAAATAATATTCTGAAAGTTCTCTATACATGATATGTCAAATACTTTAGGAGGAGGCAAGATGGGCATCATAGAAATGAAGCATTATGCATTAGAGCTGATAACCCAGCATTAGCCGAGACCCAGTAATGAAGTAACAGGACAGAAGAAACCCTAGTGTGGTTGTAGAACTCGCACGCTTCCATTCTGCAACTGACCCAAGTTCAAGTCCAGAGGTGGATTGGAGTGAGGTGAACTGTAACTGGGTTTCTTGCAGCTAGTCAGGCAGGGCAGGGCATCAGAGTCCCGTGGTTTCCCTATAAAGTAACGCAACTCACTTTTACCAGGAATTGGAAAAGAGGGGTGATGGTGAAAAATCCGATGAGGAAAACGAAGAGAAAGAAGGAAGCAAAGAAAAAAGTAAAGAAGGTGATGACGACAATGACGATGACGACGCAGAGCAGGAAGACTACGACGAAGAAGAGCAAGAAGAGGTAAAGGGCACTTTGGGAAGGGGAACAGAGTTAGTCACCTTCGTTATCTAAGAAGGAGTCAGGTGTGCGGTGTATGACGAAAATCAACACATGGAAACCAAGTTGACAGGAACCAGAAGTGTATTCTTACTACTGATGTCAGTTCCTTGGTATCAAGAGAATCACAGCGTTGAGATGGTGAGGATACCAGGTAGAACAGAGAAGAGAACAGTAACTTGACAGACAACTTTGTAAGTCAAAGTTCACAAACTAAAGACATTGATCAGATTAGTGCAATTAAGATTTAACCTAAAATTTTAAGTCAGCAGTTAAGGAGACAGAGGGCTTTCCTCCTTAGGTCTGGAAGGGAATCTGTCATGCATTGTGTTTCAAATTCTGAAGCATGTGTGGACTTATCAGAGCGCGCTGGTGATCGCCTGGGGTCTGCCTGAGGCTCCATGTGTTAGATTTGGAATTTCCAGGTTTCAGAAACATGGTGCATTTCCCAGCTGGAATCAGTCGGGATACTTTGATGGGGGTGACTTTGTTGGTCACAGCCTCTTAGGGATTTTGTAGACACTTCACATAGAAGCCTAGGCCGAGTGTTCCTCCTCCATCCTGGTGGCCTTGCTTTGCTTCATTTCAGCTTCTCATACCGTACTCTGCGTCTTGTCTTCATCTGGAACTGCTCCAACTACGAAATTGTCATTCCACGCTTTAATGACATATAATGATTATGGTTTTGCATTCGACTTTGTATTCTTTTGAAATTTATATTGATAGAAGGAAAAAGATATGAATATATCTTTGTTTCCAACTTCATTTGTTGAATAATTTGCTTTCCTCATTGATTGGAACTTATTAGCTATTGAGTTCCTATGTCTGCATGGATGCGTTTCTCAGCTCTGTTTCCATTGACCTGTTACGGAACCACACTAAGCTGTTCCTGTGAGTAATAGAAACTTCTGATTGTTTAATACTTCGAGGGTGTGTCTTTCTGCTACTGTTTTTCAGAATTTTCTGAATATTCTATTTATTCTTCCCGATGAATTTTAAGTCATAAATTAAACATATCTCATTTGTCTCCACCTTCTCCCCAGATCTCTTTTTCGGTCCCATTTTGCTCTGTCATGAGTGGGGCTGTCAGGGCTTTTAGTCCTCCACTCGCCTTTATTGGTTCCTAGTCTTGATTTCCTTCCCTAAGGAGCTGAGCTCCTCGCTCACCTTTCACCCTTCTCTCCTGTCACGACTCTTACCCTTAAAGTCTGGGAGGATGGTTCAGGAATACTATTTCTGAAGAACCACAGATACTGATGCTACTAGAACAAACCCAGCCCCATTTTGCTTGCTAGCATTTATTCTTTCTCTTTCTAAGTCGGCTCTCATCGGTTATTTCACATCACCGTTTTTCTTTTTCACCCCTCTCTTTACTCTTTCTTTCACTCTTAGCAGGTTGAAGGCACCTTCGTACATAGAATGAAGCTGTTGACAGCAGGCTCCCTGAACTTCATAGCCTCTGTCTTCAAACTCAGTGTCTTGTCCTGTCTTCCTCTTTTTTATCAATGGAAGAAATCCCCTTCATCCGGGAGCTAATACTCCTGCCCTGTTTGGGGACTGTAATCCTCAGGTCATTTTCCTTTCCATATTTTTTGGTATCTTTTCCTATTTGTGTCTTCTGTTTATAAATTAAAACGTGTCCATTTCCCATCATGAAATGTTCCCCACATTCTCCCTTCAGCCCTCCTGCTGTGTCTTAAAAGCTGCTTTAGCTGTCATCATTTGGTCACCGCTTCCCGACTTAGTTCTTTTCATTCCGATTTCCACCTCCCGCTATTCCAGTTATTGCTACCACGTTCACTGCAGATGAATTGTAGCCCTTACTCCACTTGTCCTTTCTCCAGCATTTTACAGTTTTGAAAAGCTTCTATTAATTAAAATATTTCTTTATTTAAATCAATCAGTTTAAGGCAGTTATAGGCATCTCTCTGCCAGGAATTGTGCTAGGGGCCAAGAGGTAGCCAGACATGCTTGTTTCCCTTTCTGTGAGATAGTGCGCCTCGTTTTTTTTCCTGTTTCTTGTATGTTTTCTCCTTTCGTAGTATCTTGCGTTCTCTTTATTCTCTTTTGTAAATATCAGTGTTCAGAGTTCTAGCCTTGGGCCTTTTTTTTTTTCCTCTTAAATGATTTCCTTGATTGCTTGCATCCTTACCCATGGTTAGCCCTGCATCCTCCCCATGTCTTTGTCATTCAGCCTTAGTAATTGTACACTTCGCACATTCATAGAATTGTGCTAGGCAGTAGAAATGTGAAGATGAAATTACTTGTCCCCTCTACTGGGAGACAAACAAGAAAGGAAACAAATATAATACAGTGAATAGAATTGTGATGTTGCGGTTCTGGGTGCCGTAGGGGCACACAGAAGATACCAAACTGTTGTAGGGATGTCAAAGAAGATATCTCAAAGAGACAGTTCATAAGATTTAGAGACTTAATCAGATTAAGATGAGAAAATAGATTGGAGGAAACATAGGTAGACGAGAACACAAGGAGAAAGGCTTGCAGGTGTTGAGTGTGTGGCGTCTTAGTATAACTGACCAGGTAAATCAATATGACTAGACTAGCGACTATAAGTGGGTTTCTGTAGAAAGATGAGGTTGGAGCTGAGCAGGATTTGGGTCTTCAGGGCCCTGCATGCCAGGCTGAGACATTTGACTTTTTCCCCAATACTGTGGGGAGCCATTGAAGAGTTGTCAATACTGTGGAGTCGTATGGTCAAGTCTGTGATTTATAAAGGTCAGTTCGTATTGAAAGGAACCAGAGATTGGGTCATTATTTGCAAATTTGTTACTCTCTACCAGTGGTTCTCAGCCAGTGGTGACTTTACCCTTCAAAAGGTATTTAGTGATATCTGGAGATATTTTCGGTTGTCCCACTGCTGTGTGGGTGCTGGTGCTACCAAATTCTAGAGGGTAGTGACCAGTGTTTGGAATGCTGTGTTGCCAAAGTCCACAGGGACTGAGTCCAAGTATCTCAGTATATTCAAATAAAGATCTCATCTCATAATCAACAAACACTGACCTTAGAAAAGTACTGTATAATACAGTGGGTTTAAACAAGTAGATTTCTGTAACTACATTTCATTTTAAAAACCCCTCCACTGTAATAGAAATGGGGTCTGTTTCAAATGTGAGGCCAAGTGAGGGATGGGAAAGGGAGTGCTTACAGATTTATTCTCTGTGCTGCTTTTAGCAATTATTAATTAATCAAAAATTGTAATTAATTTACCCAGTGAATCAAGGATTTGATAAGCATTTTGAACCGTAAAATGGGGCAAGTTACCTATGTAATGCTTACATATTAAATCAAGGAAGTATTTTTTTCTGCAGTATTTTGAATATTGTAATTCAAGATAAAGCAAGAGCTCAAATGAGAGCCAAGAACCATTTAAGCTGTTAGCTTCAACAGTATCTGCTACTTTATATCTGCATCCAGATTATGCAGAATTACCTTACTGAATCAGGGAGCATGTTTGGAGGAGGTGCTTGTGTTTAAAGCACATGTGGCGAATGTTTGGTTTGAAACACTAAGAATTTCCCTTTCTTACCATTTCCCTTTATGTACAAATTGGCCTTCTTGTATTTCCATGTGTTTGCCAGGGTTGCAAGGCCTTGAACTTTGAACTATGCCATTCCTCCCCGGACTTTGGCTGGATATCTATACTTTTCTGGATTTTTTGGAATCAGAGAAGCCAGGGCAACTTTCTGGAATGGGGAAGGGTCTAAGCTAGTTTGCAGAAAATCATAGTATTTAGGGAAGACAAAGTAATGAGTATCTGAAGGATGTGACTTATCTTTCATTATTTATATATATTTCCATATAAAACCTACCATCAAGATACTAAAAAAGAAAACAGTCAGAAGAGCTGAAGCTGATATCCATTGAGATATCTATTGAGAATGGTCTCCTCACTATAGACAGTAGAGATGTGGAAATTGGTGTTTAGTGTAGTAAATTTGATCATGCATAAAAATTAAATGGTTAGTAAAATAACCACGAACTTCTTACCCAGTTTTATGGTCATTTCCTAGCTCATTAAGCAGTCATTCATCTGTCTGCTCATTCCCTGCCTGTCACCCATCCTTATCTGCCATCTACTCTATATTATTGTACAGTAGACATTGTATCATTTCATCCACAAACATTTCAGCGTGGACTGAAAAAATGAGGACTCTTTAGCAACCTCATACTATCATTATTACACATAATGACAAATGTATCATCATATCAAGCCAGTGTTAAATTTTCTTAATCACTGCAAAAAAACTTTTTAATCAAAATCCAAATAAAAGCCATACTGCAGTCATAGACTACGTTAGCAACTCTGTCCAGGTTCAAGGTGAATCTTTGAATTTTTCGTTTAAGACAGCAGCTATCTTCTGAGCTCTTTGCCTGGTAACAGTCCTGAGAACCGGGGAGTTCCCAAAGGCTTATCGTAGCCGCAGGAAGCCTGAGGCCCTGGGCAGATGTAAGGTGGTGTCCTCTGTGTGTGCTCTCCTCGGAGGCCTTTGTGCATGGGAAGCCGAAGTCCCTGTGCTGTTACACCGCGTGACTTTGAGCCTCGCCTCAGTGGTGGTGCGGTAATGCACGTCAGCGTAGACAGGCTTTGTTTCTTGTGCATCTATGCATTTGGTGGAGCGCGTGTTACTGGTTCAGTTAACCAGCCCGTGTGTCACCCCCCGAGGAGCACCGCAGCGTGCGTCCCATCCTGCCGGGGCGAGGGGAGCCCTGCGTGTTCTCGTAGCTGGTCGCTACCTCAGAATGGTGGGTAGGAGGTGCTTTCTAGAGGGAAGCAGCACGGGTAGACACAGGTGAAAACACGCTTTTCTTAAATAGATTAAAAACTTTTAAGCTACTGTATTTGCTTATTCATTAAATTTGATATTCATAAACTTAAAGGGATAGCTTACACTGTATTATTTAATAATGCCACTGATTTGTTGTTACTAAGGAATGTATACTATTTCACTTAGGAAAATGACTACATCAATTCGTACTTCGAGGACGGAGATGATTTTGGTGCTGACAGCGATGACAACATGGATGAAGCAACATATTAGCCATGAAATTTCTCAAAACAGCTTTTATAATTAAGTTTCTGAGTATCTCGACGTACTTGATTTGTTTTTGTTTTCAATAAGGAATTTTGTTTTTGTTCCTGGCTCGGTGGACAAATATTTGTTACCAAAATATGGAAATCTACTTTGAGTTTATACAGTGTTACCTTACACACCAGTCTGTGTTCCGACATTCCTCCTAAGTACCTCTGCCACCCCCCTTATGTCTGCTAATGGAGTTTTGCAAACTTTTGTGTTCGAATGTGCCTAAAGAGCTTTCGCGTCTCTTAATCTAGGGATTCATACTTGAACAAATCATTTTTCTTTAACTGCTGATCTTTTCTGAAGATTGTGATGGGTCACAGTGGCTTTCTATAATGTAAAAGTTGACAATACTGCACACAGAGCACTTTAAAAACAAACTTGAACATCATTTTTACGTGGAATGTACTGTACTACTTACATTAGGACTACAGAAACTTACCTGGCCTCTCACAAAGGCAAACTGAAGAGATTAAAAGTTTTGTGATCAAAAACATACACACAGGGAAAGATGTCCATGTGGATTATATACATTTCACAGTCCACATCTCAGTATGAAGAGGTTTTCATGTTGGATGGATATAATACTTGGATTTGGGGCTACTTCAGACCTGACAGTATGTGATCTTGGTGTAATAAGTCTGACATCTTCAAATAGTTGAGTTTATGGAAAATTAGACTGAGACATCTCATCTAATGTACTTTATAGAGGTGTGGAGTAAGTCCCAGTTTTATCAGTTTCACAGTAGCATACTAAGTACGGGCTTGGTGGAGGGCGGAGGCCCGTGCTGTGTTTCTCAGGCCTCACACACTGTACGGTTGGTTCTATAATAATGCAGAATGAACTCAGGTCATTTTGAAATTAAGATTAATCCTTTTTAGCTCCCCTTCCACTTCATATTTTGGGGAGAAAATACCTAGAAACCTTAACCTCTATAGAACTAAAAAGGCCAAAGATTTTCAAGAAAATTCATATTATATATTTCAAAAACAACTTAATATCACACCAAAAAAATATATTTTTTCTGTTTGAGAAGCTATCACCCATTTGCCAGAGCACCAGAGCCCTAAATTCTATTTCTACCTATATTAGATTTAGCCTTGAGACTGAACATGGTTAAGTTTCTGTGCCTTAGTTTCTCCACTTGTAAACAGTTTCCTATACAAGTTTTTTAAATACCAGAAATTTCACCTTATGTATACATTCTTTTTGCTTATAAACATGAACAGGTCTTAAATTTGGTTACCTTCTAATAAGTCATAGCTGTAACTGAAAACAGTTTTAAGAAACACGTTTTCCTCGTAAAGTACATTATTGTAATCAAATTTTTCCCATCTTGTTATTTGTAGGGAAAATTTGTGTTGTCCTGTGTGATTTTGTAACATGACTGTTTCAGGAAAAGGATCACTTTCAATGGCAATACTTCCTTAAATAATTCTAAATGGGTCAGAACCCCATCTTCTTAGTTTAGTGCTATATTCACTATATGGGACTTCTTGTTTAAAGGAGCTTATCAAACTTTAAGACGCTAAATTGAAACAAAGTCGTCAAGCTGCAATCTACTCAGAACAGAAACTTCACATGCAAGTTTTCAGTAATAGCAGAGTTGTCATTTGGGAATGATAATTAACGTAATTGTTTTATTCTTACGGCTCCTTTGGTATCATGGCTAAGTACTACTGTTTAGTTCATAGGAACTGTATCTCTCCACTGTTTTCTTGCTTTATTACAAATCTGCTGATAACTACTTCAATCGGGCAAATACACTGAAGATAAGTTACTTCTTTTCCTAGATTTTAATCCACCTTCCCTGGGACAGTCTTGCAGGTTGTGGGGCAGTCCCTTTGGGCAAGTTTTTACCCTAGGAGGCCCCAACTAGGTGTGTTCTTTCCCCTTTTGGAAGATATTTGTGTAATTTTAAAGTATATACATTGGGAGGACAGACTCTTCAAGTTGTTTTACTTACCAGCATATTTTTCTGGCTTAAGATCTGACACTGTGAAGTTACTCCATAGGAAAGTAAAAAGTATTTTGCAGCAGTAGCTTCTTTATATATACAAAAGTACTTATTGGTAAAGCGTCTTTAAAATTATTACGCAAAACATTGCTGTAATGCTTTCTTTTGTATTTGTTTACACATTAAATTCCTTCAATATAAAATTGTGTCATTTTGTTTACTAAGATGTTTGCTTTTAACTTGATACATAAAGTGAATTTGATAATAAAGGTTTTATTTAATGAAGTACATGTTTATGGAGTAGAGATGCCTGCAGTGTAACTGTTGAACAACCAAAGAAAATTCTAGGTATGGGATTAGGAAAAAAGTTGTAAGAACAAAGAGATTGGCAGGCAGTATAATATAATTAGAAAGCAGAGGGGAATATTACACTGCCTGCAAATAATCATTGGTTTCTTGGACTACTACAGAATGTGAAGAAATTCAGAACCTTGCTGACTTTCCTTCACTCCCTCGCGTTCAGTAGCAGTGGCTTCACTGTAAGATGGTTAAAGTCTCTGGAGCTAGCAAAAACTTCCTTAGTTAAAAAAAAAAAATCTACAACTTCAAGATGCTTTTGAAAACGGAAACACACATGGAAAAAACACAATTTACTCCATTAAATTAAAACCCCAAAGGGCTTTCTCTCTGCTTCTGCTACTTCTAATTTTTAAAAATAAATATTCTGGAAGGGGAAAGATTATAGAATATTTCCTGTGACTGATTCAGGACAACATAAACTGTCAACAATGCCTTTCCCGTATTCTCCTCTCCTTAGGCAAACCTCCCAGACCACTCAACTAAAATATGTTTTGTTTCATTTCACTTCTGTCTGTCCTACCAATGACCCAATGGAACAAACAGGAATATGAATTTGTAAACTTCTGACAACTTTTTCTGTTAAATCTCTGTATCAAATAATTACAAAGTAGAGGGGAAAAGGTTTGCTTTATTCAGTAAAATTCACCAGTCTGCCACTTTAGATTGAATAATAAAATAGAAACTTTATTACATTTTCAGATCTTTTAAAATATGAATAAAGGGCAAAAATTTTTTTTTAAAGTTTTACTGAGGTACATGCTAACATAATATTCTACTATTACATTTCCCAATTGTACAAAATACATTATACAAAAGACTTAGTTTGCATACATAAAATGAAATTAAATAAAGCATTCAGATATTTCTACAACAGTGCAATATGCACCTACTTAGAAGAAAAATACTGATTTCCTGAGCAACATTGTAATTCAAAGTAACTATGATTTCTGTCTTAATGCACCATGTTTAAGTATAGACTTAAGAATTCCACCTTGGGCTAGGGATATGGATCAGCAGAAAAGCATTTGCTTACCATACAGCAGGCCCTGGGTTCAGTTCTCAGCACCACAGAACAAAAATTAAACACCTCCAACTCTGCCCTGTAACACTCTGACTGGGTGGATCTTTGCTTCATATGTCTAACTACATCCTTCTTATTTCCAACTAGAAGATCTTTAAGAATCAGTTATTAAATAGTGGTTCACTGAAAAGACTTTTTAGGCCACTGAAAAGCAGGTGGAGTCCAGGCAAAAAGATTTAAAAGTCACGAAGCCCTCTGAAGAAGACAGCTGGACGTGACACTGTCTTCTAATTCTTCACGTGGCCAGCAAACCATGTTAGAAGTGGACAGCCAAAATACTTCATTTAAATGGCCAGTATTTAGTTCACAACTTAAACCATGTCACCCAAACATTTTAAAATAAAAGGCCCTAAAACTGTGAGATTTTTCATTTGATACTCCAAATTTCTAAGTGAATCACACACAGAGCAGCGATTCACAGCTCCATTACTTTAAATTTGCAGACAAACAAATGTAAAAGCCTCAGAATGAATTCAAATCGGGCTTCAACACAAAATTCACAACCATCAAACAGTACTTGTGCTTATGTTATCTAGTTATACAATAATTTGCATTTGCTACAAATTTATATCAGTATTCTTAAAAAGCTGATATTCTCAATTCCATTTAATATTTTAAGAAATTTTTAAAAACAAAGATTAAACATTCTCTATATAACCTGTATATAGAATTACATAGTTCAAATTTTTAAAATATATATAATTGAAATATATAGAAAAAACCATTGCCTGATTGTGTATCATCAGGATATACGATGTATTTCCTTCAAAAAGGATACTCTGCAAAACAGAGTTTTAATAATCACACACGCCCTTACTTGAATTGGACCCCTCCATCACACTTTCAATGTAAAACAAACAAATCAGTGAACCTAATCTCACCAATTCAATGTTTACAGAGCATTCAAAGGACATCTAGCCTGTTCTGTCCCAAAACAGTCTGCATGTTCTGCTCTAAAGCTGGACTTTTCAGTAGGCTTAATAAACAGAATGTAAACTGGTCTAGTTAACATTGAGCATACATTAACAAGATCACTCCTCTTTTCAAGATGTCCAAGGCACACTAAAATAATTAAAAATTATTTATGATTCCAGAAACAATCAGTTTACCGCAACTTCCCTATTAAATGCTTCCTGGAAGAAGAAAATGCAAGACTCTGATATATGCAAGTCTTTAGAATGTTTGACTTGTCTCTTTATGATGCTTTTTTCCTGAAAATACTGCTACAGCTGTATCAAGATTGGAGTTTGAGATCTAAACTGATTAATCAAAAAGCTGAAACATTAAAAATTATGAAGCAATACCCAGAAAATGCGGTGCTATTACCTATCTCAAAGTGAATTTTACACAAAACAGCCAATCCAGACTCCACCAAATCTTGCTTCTATTGAATTATTTTAGTTAAATTTTAAAAACAGACGCTTTTTAAAAAGTGAAGGCTGGAAATCAGTATGCAAACGCTCATTAGCCAGCTCGTGGCTGTTGCATGGCAGATCTAGAAGGTGGTGCCGCCAAGCCCTTTTAACCAACCCATACACATTGGAGTTCAGGGAAGAAAGTCTTAGCTGGACATTTTCTCTCAGGAAAACGAGGTTATAGGACCACAAGTGAAGCAATCTTTCTCTGTTATTAATAGAAAATGCCTCTTCTTGTTTTTGCTTAACATTTTCTGCAGCAGACTTCACAAGCAAACAATAAAGATTTGTACTGACCCCTTTATCTTGTGCTTGAATGTGAAGGTAGGGTGGAATTTACATAGCCTATGTAATGAATCCAATTGGAACATGTGAAATTCTACTTCAATTCTAAAACTTACATCAACTTACATAAAGTGTATTGTAAGGCATTAAATGTAATTAAGGCATGTTACTCTAACAGCAATGACTTATCACAGTATTTAAAAAGTTGTATTTCTAAATAATGCTAATTTGTACCATAACACTTCATTGACGAACTACAAAGTGCTTTCAAATATCAATTCAAAACAAGCAGAGGTGAGGTTAAAGGATCTGTTTTAAAGCATTCTTTAAGAAGAAAAATTATTTTTAGCTTTAAATTATTCCAGCATAGTGATCAAGGGCCAAATTTTCAAATGTACCACATTATCTTGGTGGTCTTCAAAATATATTTCATCTATTTCTTAGCCTCGAAATTTCAATTTCACTTTTTTTTGTTTGTACCAGGAATCGAACTCGGGACCTCATGCTTGCCAGGCAGGTGCTGTGCCGCTGAGCTATATCCCTGGTATCTTAGCCTCTTTCAGAATTAAACCTGTTTCTCTCTCCTAGCATAGATGTCAAATGTATTTTTCAATAAAAGTTTCAAAAAGGAAAGTACTCATATCAAATAATTTCAGAATCAAACTTTTTTGCAACAAAGTAATTTGGTGGTTCAGAGGTAAATTTTGTTAGACATCTGATACTATCATTATCCTGCTTCTGAAAAGTAACACGAATAACCTTCAGTTAAAAACGATTACTTGAAAGATCAAATTTAAACACGGCTAGTCTTGAGGCAGAAAAATAACCCATCTTCCAACAACTTCCTAAACACACATTTAAATTCATTTTTTCTCCTTTAAGCACTGACAGACTCGGGGATTGAGTGCTTTTTCCTGGAACACCCAGGAACTGTAGGGATTTCACACATAACCCACTTAACCAATGCTCAAAAAGCTTTAGGTGAAACAAAACAAAGCACTGTCTGTCAGCCTGCGTTCTGCCTTTGCAGTGGTGACCGAACACGAGTGCTGCACCGCCTTCCAGACAGCGCGATGAGCTGACTGCTATGCTCTGTGCTGAGAGTCCCCGTACGGCTCGTGGCCTTCCTGTTGGCCAACGTGGATTCCTCTGGTGGGAGCGATGCCGCTTTCCATTTCTTTGTGCTGTGATGGGGGTGTGATTCCTGAATGCAAATGTGAAGAGTCCACGGTTGAATGATGACTAACATCCACTTTCGCTAGGATTTCATAGTACAGCAAATAAAATACTGGTGTTATTATACCTACGATCAACATTATCACTACAGCTGTCCACCACCCTATTCCCCAATCTGCTCCATAATAGGGATCCTTACGTTTTGTGTTTTTGTTATCGGGTTCAAAATGGATTTGTTGCGTGGTCAAGGCGGACACTACCTCATTAAGGTTCTCCTTCTTGGTGTCTGTACACTTTACTATCTGCTCAATGTCTCGGTCCACTTCTTTTAAAAAGCTACCAGCTGACTCACTGGAAGAAAGACAGTCATTTGCTGGCAGAATTTCCTGTTGTTCTGGAGCATAATGAACAGGTGAAGGCCGGGAAGCCTGTCTTCCTTTTGGAGGATAAAGTGATTCAGTCAATGAACTGAACTTTTTAACTGGAATTTTGATAGCTCTAAGGGCAAAGAAGTCTTGATCACTGATGAGATTGTTAATTCTCTTGATATCTGCTACCTATAAGAAAGAAAGAAATGCAATGTTCGACTGCGTTCTAAATCAAACTAGAGGTAAAAATCATCATTCATCCCTCTTACTTTTGGAAGGGAAAATTGAGCTTAACTGTTAGTATTAAATTACCATGCTTGGAGACTTGAATTTTGATTTACAAGCCTCAGGGAATCACAAACTCCATTTTCGTAATCAACCCACAACAGTAGTAACACTAATGCTTACTATCTAAGTAGATTCTATGATTCTGTGCTGCTTCCCTTTGTACCTCAGGCAAAACCACCACAGTCCTGCTGTGCTGGGAGCACCGCGTGAAGGAAGGTTTGAGGCACTGTCCTCATGGTCCGGATTCCAACTGGCATACAGGCGAATAGTAACCGATTTATCAACTCTAATATGTATTGTTATTTTATCCACTTTTTTTTTTTTTTTTTTGGTACCAGGGATTGAACTCACAACCTCGTGCCTGCCAGGCAGGTGCTTAGGCCACTGAGCTAAATCCCCGGCCCTATTTTTTGAGACAGAGTCTCACTATGCAGTTCAGGCTGGTCTTGAACACACTTTGTAACCCAGGCTGGTCTCGAACTCACAAGGATCCTCCTGCCTCAGCCTCCTGAGTGCTGGGATTAAAAGCATGTGCCACCACACCCAGTTTATTTTATCTACTTCTAAGAGGGAAAAAAACCCAGCGAACATACTGAAGATGCCAGTTTTACCTTCGAACATGTTAAAATGTGTGAAAAAATGCACCTTACAATTAATAAAATACAATAATTTATTTCCTGTAATTTGTCTTCTGAAGCTAGATTTTTCTCCTGAGCCCCTCAGTGTGAATATATTATCCAGCAGCCTCCCAGATCAGCCACAGGTACGCTTTCCACACACACGCACACACACACACGCACACGCATGCCTCCCCTGCCTGTGTCCTGTCACTGTGGTGAGGCAGAGGAGTGTTTCTTAGGTTAGCAATCACATGCCAGTTTCTCTCACCATCCCTGAGTCACCTGTCCCATTCATCTCTTCCATCAGCGGCTTAACCAGTTCTGATTGCCAGAGAGGTAAAGAGAGGCTAGGATGAAACTTAGATTTCTGAGTTTGGCTAGCTCCATGAATGATGTCACCGTGCCCCAAGATAACGAGCACTGCTGGGTCAGGAGAGGATGAACGCAGATGTTAGCCACATTGGCAGTGAGGTCCCTGAGATAGGCAAGCAGAAGATGTGGTGTCCTCCTGTTCACAAGCGAGGTCCTCCCTGCTTTTGCTTTACTCACATTAAAACCTTACAGTGAGGAAGGTTCTCCTATGACACAGTCCAACTGTCCTCTGGTTGTCTCCAAGTGTTTCGTCTCAGTCTGTGCTACCCACTGCAGAACTGAAGATGACCTGAGAATCAGGATCACTAGAAAGACTGGCAGAAAGTGACAGAAAAGATCCCTGAGGAATATGTTGAGTAAAACAATTCCACAAAGGAGATTCAAAAGGAGAGGCCAGGAAAGTAGTATTATACCACGCTGGTTGAAAGCAGGAGGGCGAGGTCTGAAGCATGACTCGCACTTCCGAGCTGTGTGGTTGGGGCCTAGTTGTTTAATTCTCTGCCATTCGGGTTCCATGCCAGCAGGATGTCAGTAACAATACTACCTAGCTTATCCAGTCAGGGTGAATATTAATTAAAATGTCTGCAGAACACAGAACAGTGATCTACATGCAGTATGCCATGTAAGCGTTAGCTGTTACTGCATATTAACAGAAAAGGGCAGAGTACAGGATATCAAACAGAGTTGTCAGGAGGAACTGGTGAAGAGAAATTAAGTGTAGATTAGTGGTCAATGAAGAGCAGATCACTGGAAAATTCTCTTGCAGTGTTATGTGTGGAGGAGTAGATGAAGAGGACTGAATATTATCTAGCAAGATGAGACAGTAAAGATAAAAGGCTGTCATCTTACTACTTTGGAGCCCTTTCGTTTTAAAGTAAATGAAGATTCACTGACAATCCCCAAAGCTTAGCCTCATTCTCTTTAAATGCTCCTTTGCTTGGTATTGTATTTTTGCTAGCAATTACTCAACACTCTCTCAACCAGGCTTCCCGGGGTTAGCTCCCTCCTAGGTTATCTGTTTGCTAACTCCCTTGGTTACATGTTGGATTCCAACCCTGCATTTCTGACTCCAACCCTGCATTTCTGATTCCTTTCACTGCTTTTATAATGGGTTTTTTTTCTTTTTTTTTTGGCACCACGGATCGAACTCACAACCTCGAGCCTCACCAACAGGCACTTAAGCCACTGAGCCAAACTCCCGGCCCTGGTTTTTTCTGAGGCAGGGTCGCACTGTGTAGCTCAGGCTGGCCTTGCGCTCACGTTGTAGCCCAAGCTAGCCTTGAACTCACAAGGATCCTCCTACCTCAGCCTACCAAGTGCTGGGATTAAAGGCGTGCACCACCACACCCGACTAATGGGCATATTTTTAACAATTCTTAAGACTACAGGTGGAGTACAGCACTATTTACTGTAATCTTAAAATGATGACGATTCCTTTTGTAAGGTTAATCATCCATTGCTAGTTGACTTCCCATCAAAAAGAAGCCTGCTTACGTTAGTCCCCTACTTCTGTTGTATCAACTTTCCCACCAACTAAGGCCAATCCCATCCTCCTCTACTAAGCTAACCAGTTCTCATCATTCTCCTTCCAAACAATGAATCAGCTAATGCCCAGTGATTTTCTCCAAATATATTTTCTATCAGCTTCTGCTCTCTCACATACATTTTAGCATAGTCCTCATCATCTTCATTTGAGTTATTCCAACAATCTCTTTAATGGATTCCCACCAATTCACAAGCAAGGTCCTCCGTGATTTTGTCTCCCTCGCGTTAAACCTGACGGTGAGGTTCTCCTATTATGTGGCATAGACTGCTTCAGTCGCCACAAAGCGCCTCACCTCTGCTCAGTCTGTGCCACCCATTTCAGAAACACTATTAAACTCCTCCCACTGTTTGCCATTTTCCTCCTTGAAATCTCCACACAACTGTCACATGCCCCAAACACTTTCTCTACTTTGCTGAACTTACAACCTATTTTTAACCACAAAAAAATGGCACTTCAAATTTCCCCCAAGGGTATTTTCCAGGTGCATTAAAGAAATCTAGGCCATTCTCTAATAAAGCTATCGCACCACCCTCTTAAATCTCTGCCTTGTTTTTGGCCTTGCCTCTCTGACCTAAGACACATTCAGCCATTTACTTCTCAGTGATCTCATATTTTTAAAAACATATTTTAAACATAATTCACATGTATTTGCACTAAATATTGAAATTAGTATTTTCTAATTTAGTAACAACAGGAATGTTGTTGCTATATATAAGTACATTTGGGAACAAGAACAATTAGCCAGCTCATCACTAAAATACTGTCTTACATTTTAAAATAAAACTCTGTAATGTATTTGTTTTGATAAATTGTGAATAACTGCAATAACTATCCAGAAAAAAAACACATAGAATCTTATAGCCATAGGAAGATTTTTTTAAAATTCAGTATAAACTGATACAAATACAAACACAATATGAAATCAGAAATGTTGTTCTTATCACATAGCAGTATAATAAATAAAAGGTTTTCAAGTATAAAAATATTTTATGTAATGAAAGATTCTGTAGGAGGATAAAAATATTGGGAAAAGGTACAATACAGGATTTCATGTCACTAAAAACAGAATCCTTACACACACATATAATATCTACTTGTATACACATATGCACACACATTTTAAATGAAGATTCCAGGTAATAATTCTGGCAGTATTTAGAATTTCATGGGCACATTTAAAAAGTAGTCTAAGAATCTTATTTTTAAATGTCAATACAGACAACGTTCTGTCACTTATATCCTTTATAATTATTTTGAGTCATTAGGAAGAATTCAAGAAGTTCACCTAAAAATATACAAGGAAGCAGACAGTAAATAAATTTTAAATTCTACTAGTTTGAGAGTATGAGAACAGTAAGTTAGAAAACCAACGTTTTAAATCAGCTTAAGTATCAATCTGTTTACCTGACAACAAATCCTGTTAAGGACTCGGGATGGACATGATGGAAGTAAAATGAATTCAAACATAGTTTAGTATCAATTAGTTTTTTAAAAATGCCTTTCCTTTTTATCTATAATTCCTCTTTTGGGAATTATCCAAAAGAAAGTAGATACCACCACTTAAGCTATGGCTGTAATGATAGTCACTGTATAATATAAAACACAGAAAATCCTGACTATTCATGAATTGAGGAACAACTTAATAAATTTGGTATGTCTATATATTATTATATGGCTAGTTTAAAAAGAACTTAAAAGGTTTTGAGGGATGATTATGAGAGCTGTTCATGATATACTAAAGAATTAAAAACTTCAAGTTGCAGAGTAATACACATAGTATATATGAATTTTAAAAACAAAAATAACCACACACCAAGTATATATCTATAAATACATAAAAATATTTATAGGCACAAACAAAGCTACAGGAAGAAGTACACCAAAGTGATAGCACTGATTATCTAAAGAACTAGGGCAGAGAAACACTTTTCCTTGTATATTTTTACATTCCCTTACTACATGAATAAGATAACATATTGGGGTATTTTTCAATACTGAAAATAATAGAATTAGAGATAAACAGAAATTATTTACTCAAAATTTCAAAAAATTAGTATCCACTGAAATCATATAGATTTCTACGTGGAGGGGACAAAAAGGAGTAAAAAGGAATTAAGATAAAACCACACAGAATTTATTTCAATTTGGGTTGTGCCAATAAACGAACGATTTACTCTGGACTACATTATGTAAAACTAAATTAAAACTTACCGTACAACAGTACTGAAGGGCTATTGCATTTAAAGTGTCTCCTTCCTGTATGTCTTTAGTTAATAAGATAATGTCATCAAGTCTATCTCTTGATGTACTTCTTCGGACTTTCTCTTTTCCTCTGGATCGAAGCTCATACACTTCAGCATCCTCCTCCAAAATATCACTGTCTGCACAACTTCCAAAAGCGTGCACTTGACCACTAGACTGTACTCCAGCGAGAGGAAAACTGCGGTTCTGATGCCTTCCTGCCATAATGTTAAAATCTGAAGGGGGAAAAAAAAAAAACCAAACAGAACACTTTGGCATACAGCTGATTCATTAAACTGATTTACATGCATCTTACACTATTTAAATAATGCTTTAAGTTATTTAAAAAACTTAGGTTTCAGATTGCTGAAGTACAACAAACATTTTGCAGGACAGACCATGGCATAGGAGAAAGAGTTAATTTAACATACAACTTCACAAAACATGTGGGGAAATCACATCTTAACCAGGCACAATACCATGTATTATAAGGTAAAAATTTAAGTTCCACCTACTCTGAGAATGTGAAGAAACTAGGAAAATAATGTTCTGGATGTCTTAAAAACCTGTGCCCATATTGATAATTTATGGTCCTGATGGATTCAAAGTATGTTTTATACACAGGTACAGAATCTCTTCATGAAACTTCCCTGCTTGCTCTGCATTGTAAACTCATGGGACTGAAGCATCACTGCACTATTTACCTCCTGGTCACAATTTCTATTTAGTGTAATACGTGACTTCTTTATAGGTCATGATTTTGCTCTTGACCAAGAATTTTTCTTCCCCTGGAAGCCTTTCATCTAAATTAAGACTCCTCATCAGTTTTAATGTATGGTCCATAAAGACTGTGAACAGGGTTTCGGTGACTATTAATACTGTAGCAAAAACACCGTAAGATGGGGTGAGAGCTGGCCTAATTTAAAAACAGGTATCAACGAACACTTCTTGTTTACTTGCATACTCACCCTCAGCACCTTCATCAAGTCAATCTATTCTCATAAAACAAATGCAAGAACCTCAAATTCTAACTCTGTGTTCAATAAAGATGACAGCTTGCTTTCAGTTACTGTTGTACAAAATGGAAAGTGTAAGAGGCATTTTGGTAATAATTGGAACTTTAATGTAGCTCAGATATGAAAAGAGAAGCCAAAAAGCCCACAAAGATTTCTGATTTGCCTAACTGAGTAAAAGGTGGTGCCATTCTCCAAGATATGGAACCCGGGGGGTGGGTGGGACATGGCTATGATAAAGAATTCCCCTGAACCGGCAGAATCAAGGACTGCCCATGAGACAAGGGAGCTATACAGCGCCATCCAGAGGAAAGGTCTGGGTTAAAAATATAACATCATGACTAATCTGTGCAAAGGTGAAACTGCAGCTTTGGGTACAGATGAGATTACCTAGTCACCAGATAAACACCTCTCACTAAATCTTAGTCTGGAGTAAGAAAAGAGGGCCCAAGATTGATATTTAAAGAATATCAAAACTTAGCACATTGGTGAAGATACTAAAATCTGCCTGTAACGATGGAAAGTATATTCAGAGGAGGAAAAAACCATGTTAAGTATTCTAGAAGCCAAGGAAGCAAAATGATGTCCTGAGGACAGCTCATTTCTGTCTTGAACGCTATGGATGAGTACCAAGTAGAAAGAGGAAGGGAAAAAATCTGAAAAAACACAAAGTCTGAATTAGTAAAACTGATAAAAACAGATTATGTTCTCTGTGTAGGCACATACTTATAAAATGTTTTCAAACTACTTCATATAATTTAATCCATTCCTGAAAAGCCACTTGCTAATCCTGCTTTATGGTAGCACTATAATGCTTCACAATTTCAAGAGATATTAGTAGAGTAACTAATAGCTATATATTAAGTAGATTACTCAACTGTTCTCAGAGGTTCCATAAGATTATTCAGAGAGGAACAGCCAGTATGTGGTATTCCACTACCTGCATTTCATTACAGAGGAGAGTGGAGGAAGTGAAACAGGTGAGATTTTAAATATTAACATTATACCATGGAGAGAGGGTGATTAGAATCCATGTCTGAATGCCCATAGGGTATCGTTCAGTGAATGTCAATTAACTGAATTAAGCCAGTTCTAAGGTTCTAAGAATACATTCTCAGAAGAAGTCTGAAGGAACAGCATAATTGGGTCATTGCAGCCTTTTATGAATTTCTGTACGAGTCTCAATTTTTTTAGCATGGATGTCTTTTGATAATATGAAACATAATTCTCCGTAGAAAAGTGTACATATGTGTAAAGTTTGCCTATAATCCACAGAGCTCACAAACACTTTCTAGATCAGTGATGGCGAATCTGTAGAGCTTTCAATAACATGCATAAATCGGTTCACCACTCGTGCCACAGGTTCGCCGCCAGTGGCCTAGATTTAAAGAATTTGTAGGCTAAAAATGACTTGGTCAAGTAAGTGGAAATAAAACTTATCCTTGAAGGAACAGCTGTGATCATGACTTCAAAGCTACTTTTGAGATGTGACATATGGATAGCTCTCTTTAGTTCAATGAGTGTCAAGTTAGTACAGTAACTGTTCCTATCTGAATAATCAAGAAGTGGTTGTCTGTTATCAATGAGAATGCTAGACTTTGGCCCAGGCGGCTAATTACCTGAGCAAATTACTTAGGGACTAGGAAGTGCGAATTAGCACTCGAGTCCTCTGGCTCAGTCCTCTTGACCGCTCTGATTCTAAGGACTGGAAAGAGATGAATCCTTCCTCAGACAACCGGAAGACGGCTGTTTGCTAAACTGATCACCAGTGGCCCCAGAAAGTCATCAGCGGTGGATGAGGTGACACACCTCTCATCAGCTGGTTTCTGTACCTGAAAGGGGTTTTCCAGACACCCTCGAAGCCACCCGCAGGGACTGCTCCGGTGTCCGTCCGCCCGGGAGCTCCCCGCGCGGGGCCGAGGAAAGAACCGGAGCCCAGCGGCTTCGCACTGGGACAGAGCCCCAGAAGTCGGATCCACCAGGGCCACTTTTGTTAAGAGCATCCCTCTCCCTTCCTCACGCCCAGTTCTTGCTTCTTTCTTTCCCTGCTACCTCCAGCAACGATTAAGTCTCAATTTTTTTGAATCCCAGCATCACACTTGCACGACGCGGACTAGACGCTGGTCGCGTGTATCCACGGCAACCCAAGGCTGGGGTGGCGGGGCGGGGTCCCGGGAACCCCGCAGGTGGGAGGGAGTCGCTCCCCGAGCCTCAGCTCTCCCCACCCAATGTGACACGCAGCTCGGGCCGGCTCCGAAGGTCTTGCCGGTACCCGGGATGTCCGGGTCGCGGAACCCGCCCGAACCCCGCCGCCGCCGGGCCCCACCTCGCGCGGAACCCGAAGCTGCATCCAACCCCGCCGGCCCAGATCCGCGCACCGCACCTCGCGCCGCCATCTTCACCTGGCCCGTTAGCGTGGAACACGCAACGAGGGTACGGGTAACCGGTCCGCCGTCGACCTCCGTGAGTTCATGACCGAGGCGCTATTCCGGACAGCCCCGGTCGGCCTCGGCTACGTTTCCGCCCTCCGGACGGTGCGCCGCCGCCACGTCCGCAAACCTGCGGTGCGTCAGCGCGTCAAGTGGGCGGTGGTGGGCGGGGCGGGGGAGGAGGGGGGCGGGGCTAGAGGGTGAGCCTGGATCCCGGGTTGCCAACCACAGGCCCAGCCTGGCGCGCAGGCGCCTGGAAGCCGCAGAACCCAGGGGGCGGGGCCTGAATTACGGCCCCGCCCACGGACTCCCAGTCCCGCCCACAGCCCCGCCTCCTCAGCCCCAGGGGAATCTCTCTGAGCCTCTGGTACTTTTGCCAACCCTGCGATCCCAGACGGCCAAGACTGTTTCCCCACAAATGCCCTGCAGAAGGGCAATCCTGAGGATGTGTGGGACAACTATTACGCATTTCTTTCTTTGCTTTGGGAGTTTTCTTTGGGCTGAGGGAGAGCGCCCCAAAAGAGCAGCGTCGGCAGGTCTGGTGTAGAAAGTGCACTGCTACTGACCAGGCGCTCTCGGCGGGGTGGGGTTCGCTCTTGGAATCGTGGGCGAGGGAAGTTTGCCGCCTACAGCCAGGCCGCCGCAGTGAGAACCGTGTATCACAAGCGCTTTCTTGGGCTCAAGGGGACAAGGTTGTCAACCAATTGTAACGGAACTTATTTTGACTTGAAAATTAACTGAAGGCATTGACGATCATGTTGGAGACTTTACGATATTAGTCTCTGAAACAAGAACGTCGTCATATATCATTTTTTCTCACAAATTTGCTAAATGAGTGCGATCAAATGTTTGAATTTATGTCAGTGGATGGGAAGCATTCTAAGAATGTGTCTGTTGACATTACAGGCATTGCACTTGGATGACCGTGCTCTTTTTACAGGGTCCATTTTAGGCACAAATAGCCGGGTTGCGGGGTGCAAAGCCCTTTTTTTTTTTCCCAGAATATCTCATGAAACTTTGTTTTAAATTATTTTCAAAGGATCTGGACTAAGAAACACCCCTGCGAAGGTCAGTAATCTTGCACTGCTAGATTAGTCTTTTATTTGAGGGGATAGGCGCTGTGCTCCACAATGTTATAAAAAGCTGCAGAAGACTAAAGAACCAAAGTTCATCGGAGTTGTTCTGGGTGCTGTTGGCCTGGTGACACTGCTCTCTGTAACCATTTATCACTGAGACATTTTCTCATCAGTAGACAAAGGATATATTCCCTACTTGATGTGTAGGGCTTCAGCCGCTCAGCCTCATGAATGTTAATGGGAATACAACCTTCTTTCTGCATATAAGTTACTTTTCTTATTTTAATGTCAATAGGCAGTGGAATCCTTGTGAGAGCCTGTGTGATGAAGTTTCCAGCTTCTGCATGACTGCTACCTGTATCCTGTATGTATATTTTCTCAGAGATGTCTGCATGCTCTTAAATCATTATTTGTATTTCACAAAAATGCAGTAATTGAAATTCTTGCCACAAGGCCATAATAGAATTATATTTTATTATTAGAATATACAAAGGGAGCAGTTAGCCATGAGCTTTGGCAGAGTTCCAGAAAGCTGGCCAGCGGAACAACTCCTTGGTCTTCAAGAAAAAGGATGTTTCCAGTGCTCAGCAACGCTGAAAGGAGTTTTACTTTTTTGAGATCAGGTCTGGGACAGTTTCTTTTTTGTTTGTTTTTTGTTTTGTTTTGTTTTGGTACCGGGAATCAAACACAGGACCTCAGACTTGCCAGGCAGGTGCTGTGCTGCAGTTTTAATTAAAAAGCTGTAGACAAAAGACTTTAGATTATAGAAATATGTGTTTTTATCACTAATGGCTAGTTTGATGTTACTCCAGAGTAAAAGCTGTGGAAAGGGTATACATTGATGCAACCTGTTAGGAGTGTCATTTGAGGATATAATATCTATGAAAGTTATAACTGCAATGGGTTGAACTTTTACACTGCTAAGCAGTTACCTTGGATTCACATATACATGTGTAGGCAATTTAACAGATTATTCCAGAACATTTATTACAGTAACAGCCAAAAGGAAACATTCTAAACATTCATCTGTAGCCAAATAGATTGGTTATGTTAAGACACTGCAGTGTTATATGTTGGATCAAAAGAATGAGCTAGTCTTTATTTGGTGATTTATTTATTCACTTATCTAAGAAATTTTGTTGAAGGACGTATATATACAAGATCATCATTCTAGGCACTGCAGATCCAGTGCCTAGAAAAACAAAGTCTCCTAGCTATGGAGTTTGCAGACTGTAGGCACAGAGAAAGATCTCCACAACACAATCTAAAGTTTAAAGAGTAGATTACCATATAGGAATTACAATATTTTCTTGTTGGAATAAAATATTAAATTTTATTCTCCCACCCCTACACATATCTATGCAGGGAGTTGTATTTTTCTCGAATAAAAAGTTGCATTTTTCTCGAATAAAAAGTTACATTTTTCTCGAATATTGAACAGTGGCTGTAAAGGACTAGATGTGGCAGGAAGGTAGACAGGAGATGTTTCCTTTTAGGTATTTCAATATAGGTTAAATTTGGATCACTGCAAGCTTTCCTTACTGTTAAAAAATTAAGAGAGAACATATTTTATTTTTTAATAACTGGGTTTTAATAACTGTTTTTTCCAGAACTGACCATCTCTTTATCATTCCTGAGTGTGTTTGTGCTTTGTGTTCCAGTAATGAATGCCTGGAGGAAAGATCCAGTCAATTCCCCTAGAAATAAAAAAAGAAAGGAAAACAGAACTTGAATTCTCTTTATATTTCTTCTTGATACCCCCTCATTTCTTCTAGTCCTGTTGTTTCACTTTTTGACCCTTCCTCTGTCCTCTTATTGCCATTTTTCCCCCTAATTCTACTTTCCAGATGCAAAGCTAGAAAACACTGTTGTACTCAAAGGAAATACTTAACATAATCTGAGATGAATTTATAATTGGATTATCAGGTGAACTTTGAAAAAACTTCCCTCATCTCTGTCCTTCAAACAATCTATATGTAGAAGTCTTGGAAAAATAGACTAAATGATGTAGATATATGTTCTACTAGCAGATATACTAGATGAGCTCCCTACTTTCCTTTCACCCTGTGATGTTGAACGTGGTGATTATGATAATCCCAGCTTTTCCATAATGTAGATAAAAGGGAGCATCAAATATATCTTAAAAATCTAGAGTTGCTTATAGATGCTAGTCATTCATTCAGGGATATTAAATATGATATGAAAATGACTGTCTCCAGTAACTCCATCGATGCAGACTTTATTGAATGAAAACTGGCCTTATATACCTTATTCTAAATTCCTTAGTGGGGAAGTTAGTGCATGTAGAAAGGGACAGTTATATGCCTGTAATCAAGTAGGCTGTAACTTGAAACCCTTTGCTTCACACAATCAGTACCATAATGGTGGCCACAGAGACAGACTGGTGCAGATGAATGTGCCCACAGACTGCAGCCTGCTTGTGGTTGTGCCTTCTCATCCTGTTGTAGGTTCAAAACCAGCATAGGAAACCAAGCAGCCAATTGTGAATTTAGAGGAGCCTTTATTAGCCGAGCCCAGCAGTCGAACTGCCTGTAGAGAGATAGCAGAACAGTGCAGACCCCTTACAGCAGGCAGAATTTAAAGCAAAAGCCACATCCTGATTAGTACAGTCACCTGTTACTCTTGGCTAAATGTAGAACAAGGAGCTCAATCTGTAACTGACTGTGAACAATACAAAAAACTTAGTTTAGCAAATACAATATTTTTAACATATGTATGTTCTTTCGGGGGTAAACTGACCTCATTGTATTTTCTCCAATCACTTTCCATACCCTGGGGTGATCTGGGGGTTAGCTTTGTGGAATTTTCCTATGTGAACCATCACAATCCAAATACCCAAGCTGGTCAGACAGAATCAGTCAAGTCCACTACACTGAAAAAAAAAAAAAAAAAGAAAGAAAGAAAGAAAGAAAAGAAAGAAATGAGACATGACCAAGTTTTGGAATTGGATGATCATGCAAAAGAGAAAACAAGACAGAATGCAGAGGGTGACTATCTAGTTAGTTCGTAGGTCTTCAGTCACATACTCAGAGTCAGGAAAGTTAGGCATGGAGGAGCACATAAGGAAAATGGAAGAGGCGACAGCACCTTCTTATTCTGTTCTGGGTCTTTCCAGATAGAGACCACTTCTGTGATGGTCCTCAGCTTAACCAGCAGTATCTGAAAAACCAAGCAAAAAGTTGAAAAACAGAGTTTCCTTACCTATATGAAAAATCACAGAATAGTGAGGTGTTCAGACCTCAAGTGAAGGCAGTATTTATCTGACAAAATATAGACAGAGTTGACATCTGTTCAGTGGGTAAGTATTAAGGAGCCTTAGGTTCAGGGATGTGTGTGGACAAACAGGTCCAAATCCTGGCTTTTGTGGAGGTTACGTTCTTGGGGTGGAGGATAGATAAAACTACATAAGTAAATGAAACACTAATGTGTTAGATGTTGGTAGTGGATGGATGAAAATTAAGCAGGGGAGGACAGGAGGTCTGAGACAACCACTAGGTTATGGTAAGGACTTAGGATCGCACTCTGCACCAGACAGGCCATCAGTGGAGGGTTCAGCAGAGGAGGACATAATCCACCTCTTTAAGGGTCCCTAGGGAGGTTTGAATGGGAGCCTTAAGGTGGCTTAGGAGTCAGCCAAAGGAAGAACTCGGGCAAGGGAGAGGGACACTGAGTATCACTGAAGTGGGTTAAAAACACTTGATTTACAAATAGTTTTTCAATGCTCGCAATTCCACGGAGATACTCAGCTTTGTTTTTAAGAAATGTTTTTCATGGGCTAGGGGTGTAGCCCTTGCTTAGTGTGCATGATGCCCCTAATTTGATCCCCAGCACTATAAACAAAGCTAAAGAAAACAAAGTTTTTCATCACTTCTTTCTTGTATACATGGATAGTGACTGCGTACCTAGGGTCTCCTTTCCCCATTCACTGTAAATAAGAGGGATTTACTGCCCAGCAATTGTTGGATCTAAGTGAAGTTCCCCTTCTCCTTTCTTGCTCTGTTTTCTTTCATTTATAGTTAAGGTTGAGCTGAATTTTTCCCCTTCTTCCCAAGCTTTAATCCTGTCTAGCTTCTAAATCCCTTGAGAATTGTTTGCAGCAAAGAATGCCTGCTGGCTTCAAAGAGTGTTCCGCCCTGGGATGTACTCAGTGAAGTAAAAGCGAGAGTAGTGACGCCTTCCCTCCTAGCGGATCTGGCAAGGATATGTGCTGATGAATGAGTCTGTTAAGGAAAAAATGCATAGAAACTCATTTCTTTGATTTGTTGTTTTGAAAAAGACTTGTTTCTTGGGAGTGGTTTTTTAACTTCTAAATTAATTTACTATTTGTAGGAGAATTGATTTGTGTTCATTGAAACCTGCTTAACTTTCTTGTAGCACTCTCACCATAAGATCATGCTGCCAATTTGATCAGACAGCATAGCATAGATAAATGAAAGATTACTTTATAAAGATTTCTAAATCTTTGTAGTTTAATCATTTCTTTGAAAGATAAAAATTTTATTGTATCAGTCCTCTAAAGAAATTGTCTTGGGTGTTTTTTTTGGTTTTGTGAAAGGTATTTGTATAGGCTTTATAGTTAGTACTGATGGAAAAGAAAACATTGGTTTTAGAAAGAAAGATGGTTTTTTGGTATAAAAATACTGCTGTTGCTTCTAAGGCAAAGCTGCAATACTGATACATAATCTAATCTAATAAAATTGACATGGTAGCCCTTTTTCTTTTTTGTCTTTTTTTTTTTTATGAAAGGAGCAGGATAGTGTTCAGAAGTGAATGTAGTAAGTGCGATTGTTCATATCTAGATGTCTCCCCAAAGCCTCCGGCACTCATAGGTGGGGCTTTTGGGAGGTGACTGGATCAGGGGAGTGGATTAGTCTACTTATGAGTTTATAGCTAAATGTGCTCTAGGAGGTGGAGCCAAATCAGAAGAGCTGTGTCACTTGGAGTGTGCCCTGGAAGGGTCTGTCTCCCTCCTAGTCACCTCCCTTCACTCTGCTTCCTGGCTGACATGACCAGAGCAACTTTTCCTTTGCCGTGGCCTCTGCCATGCTGTTTCTTCTTTGGAGTCAGCCAGATGCAACATGATCCAAACTAAACCTCTACTCCCTTAGATTAGGTATTTGTATCTCAGCAATGAGAAAGCGACTAAGACAGTAAGAATTTCATACCATGGTGAATATGATGAGTTTATCATAAATTCTTTCACCTTCCTGCCCTGTGCCACCTTCTATGAGTCATGTGCATCTTTCTCAATGGCTGCCTTTTACTCATTAACATTGTAGTTTCACAAGAACTCGAAGTAGAGATCGCTGTCACATGCCGTATGTGTGTAATGGGAACGCACAGGTGCATTGCTATGGAACTGGAAAATGTCCACAAGGGGATTATGGTAAATGGGTAATATCTACCTCTTCCAACATTTAGGAAGTTAAAGCAGTCTGTGTAAAACTACTGTTTTAGTTGCCCCTGTAGCTGTTATCAAAGTGTGGTCTTCTGGCCTCTACCAGTGTCTGTCATAGAGCCCTCAAGTATTTCCACAGTAAATGTTGTTTGCTTGCTTGCTGAATTATTGCTGGCATTCACTGGCAATCCTTAGCATGAATCTAGGAAGGTCACTGAGCTGTATTAATGGTCATTGCATTTCCCACTCCACTAACTTCATTTAAAAACAAATAAAAATAGAGAAGAATGCTCACTTAAAATGTTCCTTGATTAAGCAGGGAAGAAGTATTCACTGTTTAAAACTCAGTTCTTAAGCAGATGAATTTTTATTCTTTCTGATGAAATGGGAAATATACACAATGTCCTGCTGCACAGGAAGGTGCAGTGGTCACTGGAGTAAAAGCTCTGGGGTCTGTGTGATTTGGCAACAGAACAAACCATTTTTTTACAGAGGGCATTATTTTTAATAGAAAGAATGACTGAAAGAAAAACTATGGCCAATCAGACCTGAATGTTTAGCGGGTATTTCTTCAAAATTAACAAAGCAAGCCAGCTAATTCAAGAAAAACAGTACAGTGTTTGATATCATTGACAAAACTCAAGTTCTCAAAAAAAAAATTTAGAAGACTTTTATTGCCTCTGTGTGGTCAATAGTTTCCCAAAACTGAAAGAATTTTCTGACAAGATTGATGCTAATATTAACAATATGGTCTTTCCAATATCAACTAATAGGATTTACCAATGCTTGGAAAATCTGTATAAATCAGTGACCAATATTTTTCCAAATAAGCGATATGTATGATACTATGCTACCATGTACTAGTGAAAGATCCAATCAAAATGCAAGGTCAAGGAATTTTGATATAATTGAATAAAAAAGATTATTGATATAACTTCAGATATTACATTGTAACCCTTAAGAAACTATAATTTATTCAGTCTTGATATACTATCAAACAAGAATAACTACAATTACTTGATTAAAACTGCTAAAATTCCTTTCTCTGTTTCAATTATATATTTGTAGGGCACCAGAGGTGTTTCATTTTGTTTTGTTTTATTTGGTATACTTGGGCCAAAACAACATATAGGAAGTGTCTTAGTTACTTTTCTTGTTTCTGAGACAAAATACCTGACACCTGAAGTTAGAGACAGAAAGGTTTATCTCAGCTTACAGTTGTAGAGGTTTCAGTCCATAGTCAGCTGGCTCCAAGGCATGGCTCATGCAGC
>RJWM01013297.1:0-53948 GCA_004363535.1 Dasyprocta punctata | reverse complement strand
TAGCTGAGTAGTACTCCATTGTATAAAAATACCACATCTTTTTTATCCATTCTTTGATTGATGGGCACTTGGGTTGTTTCCAAGATCTGGCTATTACAAATTGGGTTGCTATAAACATGGGTGCACAGATATCACTGTGGTATGATGTTTTCAATTCTTCTGGGAAAATGCCCAGAAGAGGGATAGTTGGGTTGAATGGAATCTCTAATCCTAACTTCTAGAGGAGTCTCCACACTGACTTCCACAGTGGCTGCACCAGTCTACACTCCCACCAACAGTGGAGAAGAGTTCCTTTTTCCCCACAGCCCCTCCAGCATTTGTTGTTGGTTGATTTTTTAATCTTGGCCATTCTTTCTGGGGTGAGATGGAATCTCAGTGTTGTTTTAATTTGCATTTAAAATGTTCAACATCAATGGTCATTCTGGATTTGTTTTTGAGGGTGGAACACTCAGTATTCATGCTCAGGATGCCATCAAATTCAGGTCTTCCTGGCAGCCACTTGAGGTTCCTAGCCTTGACGTGTGGCTTGGTTTTTCAGTTTTTCTTTTGTTCTTGTGAAGCCCCATCTCAGGTTAAAGATTCCTGTTTTCAACTTCCTTCAATGAATCCTTAAGTTAGACTCCCACTTATTTGAATGAGATGGTGTGAGAAAAATCTGCTATATAAAGAAAGCAAACACTGTCCTCTGGGAGGCTGAAGCAGGAGGATTCCAACTTAGCAACTTAGTGAGATTCTGTTTCAAAATTTAAAAAAATGAATAATTTTAAAGGGTACATTACCCAGTGCAAAGGCCTTGGCTTCAACCCACAGTGTGAAAAAAGAAAAAAGAACAAAAGAAGAAAAGGAAACAAGGAAAAGAGAGGGAGAGGGAGAGAGAGAAGAAATGGAGGGAGGGAAGGAGAGAGGGAAGAAGGAAGGAGCAAGCTAAAAGAAAAACATGACCTTCAACTTTGACCAAGGAAGCCCAGTGAAGTGTAAGAACAAGGACTGAATGGGCATCATATTCTGGTTATCATTACAGGCTGCACATGGCAGAGCTGGTTAGGGGAAGCCACATTGTCCCCAACATGACAGTGGAAGGTAAGTTCATAGGGTCATTCTGATTCCAGGGAACCAGTGAACTGGGGTGTACAGATGTGAGCCGGAAGTTGTGTGGTAAGAAGCGAAGCCAAGGCAGGCTGCAAGACATCTCAGGGCATATGTGATAACAGACTCAGAGTTCCATGGGGAAGTTAATCACAGTGGTGTCTCAGTAAGGAGCCCCACTCTGGGTGGAAGGAGAGAGGGCATCCTAGGAAATCTGGTGGGAAAATATGTTAGCTACAGTGCTTTGATTGCAAGTAGAGCGACCAAGCATCTTCATTTGCCTGTGACTGCAGAGCTTCTTGAAATAGTAGAGTTTCAGAGTTAAAATCAAGAGAGATTCGGGGAAAATAGGATCTTTACTCAATCCTAGAACTTGCCAGTGCAGAAGTTCAACCTTGTAAATGATTCGTTGACTTACAAGATGAAAGCCCTAAAACCCGGTTTACAAGGTGTTAGGAAAGGAATATGTGAGTCGGGGAGGTCCTGCCGGAAGCTTTCAGATACTCACCTCTCCATCAGCAAAAGATTTTGAAAGATATCCATGCTCAAGGTTTTGATCCCACTCATCTGGTTTGAATATGGGCACTTCTTAAAAAAAAAAAAAAGAAAACTCTCTTGATTCTTATATGAAATCTCCACTGTACATGCATAACAAAATAAATCTGTGGCTCCCAAACTTTTCTTTCCACTATCATCATCCAGAAAGCTCAAAAACACCCAGGTTTGTGTGCTCCCTAATCCCAGGGGTTGTGATTAACTGTCCCAGATGTGGCCAGGGCTTTGAGAGTTTTAAAAATTAACAGGTAATTATAATGTACAGATCCACAAATCTGAGGTCTACTCTTAGTTCTTCTCCCAGAATAGTCCCTGAATTTGAGAAGAAGAGGAGCAAGGTTGTGTGGACCCTGTAGTCCTCAGATAAGTCCACACCAAACCTAGTGAAAGCCTGCCCTTGACATTCCGCCCAGATGATTAGGAGATTTTGCAGGTAGCTTGGAAGCAAGCCTGGCAAGATAGAGGTTGACTCTTCTGCAACGTCACTTCCCACTATTGTCACAACCATCTCTTGAGTCATCTCAGAGATGACCCCAGAGAATGAGAGAATAAAATAGCGGTTACCTGAGCCTGGGGAAAGTGTGAAAGAGGAAGGTATTAGAGAGAGAATGGATAATGGCTACAGTGTTGCAGTTGGATGAGAAAAATGACTTCTAATGCTCTACAGCCCAGTAGATAACTATGGTTGGCAACAATTAATTTAGTATTTCAAAATAACTCACAGAAAAGATTCTGAATGATCTCCCAACACAAAGAAATGATATGTGTCTGAAAGGATAGATGTCTCAGTTACCCTGATATGTTCATCACACATTGCATACACGTATTGAAATGTCACAGTGTATGCCACAAGTATGTGAAATTTCTATGTGTCAACGTAAAAGTGTAAGGAAAATATTTAAAAGTATGTCAGTGTTGGTAAGCACATAAACACATGCATGCATACACATACATGTGCATGTGTACACACACACACAGAATTCTGACAAATGTGTAGTTGAAGTTCTGGCTCTGGAACCTACCGGCTGATTTTTTACCTCAAATTATGCTCAGTTTTGGTTTCGGTATCCCTAAAATTAGGATAATTTCACATACTATTGATGATCTATAAGGCACAATTGCTATGTGGTGAATGCAAAAAAATATTAACATTTTCCTCATTCTCACCACTTTGAATATCGAGCCAAGGGACTTCCCATAACAACAGGAATGTTCATGTTCTCAGTCTTTCCTTCTCGATTTGCATGAGCATACTGCTGCATCATTATAGCATTTTGAATTCATGACTCTTAAATTAATTAAGAAAAAAATTTTTTTTGGTATTGGGAATCGAACTCAGGACCTTGCACTTGCCAGGCAGGCACTTATGCCACTGATCTATATCCTTAGACCTGAGTTTATGACTCTTAATTTCCTGTGATTTATGAATTTTTAGTCACAGAATGCTTGAATCAAAGCTGCGGTTTCCAGAAGGAATGACTGTGGGATTCTACAGCTGTGATTTTAATGTACTAGTAGTGCAAATGCACACCTACATTTCAACTTAATTTTCAAATATGACTCAGCAGAGTTCAGATGTCACACATGCAAGCTCTTCAAAGCCCACGACTCAGCGATTGTTTGCTATTATGACATGATTTTTTATTTTGGTGATTAATATGCAGAAAACACAAATCTGAGTCTATAGAAACAAGCTCAAGGATGTTCTTCAAATCCTTGCCTAGAGGCAGTCTTGTTTGACCATAAAACAAATGTGCTGCATCTGGGGCTGCAAAACTCATGCACTTGAAGGTCCTTCAGAGGATTTGGTTCTGAAATGCCAGTTCACTGAAGAAATGCCAATTCACTAGGAAAGTTAAAATTTCAATTAATTTTATATTCATCATTTTAAAAGAGAACGGACACCACATGGGTAGTAATTGGTAGAGACAAGCATTTGGACAATGAGCATAAAATAATGATAATATGATGGCGTTTCTCAGATTGACTTAAGGTTTATTGACTTGATGATTTTAATATTGCATGACTTGGCAATGCTTATGCACAAACAGTAAGACACACAATACAAAGAAATTAATTCACCCAAATGGATATAGCAGCCAAGCTGTCACAAGAGAAAACTCCAGTTCTTCTCTTCTTCTTTTTTCTAGCCATACTCAATGCTGGGATCCATTATCTGATTGAGCATTGTAAAAACCCATTATCATTTTTTTTTTTTGTACTGGGGATCAAACTCATGACCTCACACTTGCCAAGCAGGCGCTTGTGCCACTGAGCTAAACCCCCAGCACAAGGATGTCCATTTTCTCCACTCTTTTTTTTAGTTTTTCTTTAAAATTTGTTAAGATATGCTTTTTGACCCCAGGATATAAACTGTTGATGAAGGAAAACCTATGAAGTTGAGATTGTGCATTCTGCTCTTGTTGAATGCAGTACTCTACAAACGTCAATTAGATCCAGGTGATTGTTGGTACTGTTCAGTTCCACTAGGTCCTTCTGAATTTCTCTTTACTGCATCTGTCAATTATTGATGTAAGGGTATTCAAATATTTGAATATAATAGACTCACCTATTTCTCCTGAAGTTCACTTGGGTTTTGCTTCATGTATTTTGATCGTGTTATTATATGACTAATCAGGATGCTTTCCTGGCAGATTATCCTCTTTACAGGGGTGTAATGTCCTTTTTTGTCCCTAATAATTCTCCTTCCTCTGAAGTCTGCTATGTTTCAAATTTAAAAAGTAGCCAAGATTTCTTTTGATCAATGTTAACATGGGTTGTCATTCTCTGATACAATAATTTTCAGTCTATCTGTGATTCTACAGTTAAAATGGGTTTCTAATATACAATATATAGTTCAGTCTTTTATTTTGATTCATTTTGATACTTGCTTTTAAGTGATGTATTTAGACCTTTGATGTTTAAAGTGATCATTAATATAATTGAAGTGATGTGTATAATATTTGTTTTCTACTCAATGCCTTTGGTATTTTTCTAAAATTTTCTGCTTTCTTTCGTTTTAATTGAGCCTTCTATTTGACTCATTTTTATCTCTGTTAGTCTATCAGCTATATTTCTTTTCCTAACTGACTTTTAGTTGTTGCCCTAGAGTTTTCCATATGCATTTAATACTAAACTATGCTCACCTTCCAATACTCTATCCCACACCAAGAATCTTATTGTTTTAATCCCTCCTTTCCATTTGTTATAATATTAATGCTGCACATTTTATTTTTCTCTATGCTCATTGTTACTATCATTACTTTGAATATATTGTTGTCTGTTAGGTCAACTATGACCAAATAAAATACAAGGTTTAATTTTACCTTTATTTATTGCTTTCTAATACTCTTCATTTAGTTATGTAGAATCAAGATTCTTACCTCATTTGCATTCACTCCTTCAAACTTCTTTTGGTATTTCTTGCAAGGTAATCTTCCTATCTTAATCACTTTCCTCCTTGCAGCTACAAAATACCCAGCACCCACAATTTAGAGGAGAGGTTTATTCTGGCTCACATTTCAGTCCATAGTTGGTTGGCTCTGAGGCAGGATGACTTGGCAGAGGGTGTTAGCAGAGGAAAAGTGCTCCCTTCTGGACTGCCTGCAGTCAGAGAGAGAAATGAAGAGCTGGGGAGGGAGATACTGTAGACACTTCCAAGGGTAATTTAGCTATAAGCTCCTAAGTGGACCAATCCACCCAAGGATATTGTGGCTCCATGAACCAAAAACCCACTTCCAAGCACATGAAGCTCTGGAAAGGAAGTCTCAATCTGAACTGTAACACTTCCTCACTGGTTGTTTAGGAAAGTTATTCATTTCTCCCTGAGTTTTGACATGTAATTACTCTGGGTACAGAAGTCTAGGCGGTTTTGTTCTTCCTGCTAGTAACTTCGCTATTTCACTATACTTTCTTTTCGTTGCATGATTTCTAAAGAGAAGTCAGATGTAATTCTTATACTTGCTTCTCATAGGTTAGTTATCTATGTTTCTCAGCTTTTATAACCTTTTTTTTATGTCTTCATACTTTGGAAATTTGAACATGATTACCTAGACATAGAATGTTTGATATATATCCTGTTTGATGTTCTCTGAGCTTCCCAGATTCGTGGTCTGGTGTCTGACATTAATTCAGGAAAATTCTCATCCATTACCACTTCAAACATTTTCTCTGTTTCTTTTTCTCTTTTCCTGCTATACACATCATCTTTGTGCACATCATTTGTTTTTGTAATAGTTTCACGGTTCTCAGACATTCTATTCCATCTTTTTTATTATGCCTTTCTGTCTTTATGTTTCTCCACATTTACTGACTCTTTCCTTGTCTGTGTTTAGTTTATTGATGAGTCTCTCAAAGGCATTCTTCATTTCTGTTGCCATGTTTGTGATTTCTTCATTTCCATTTTTATGTGCTTTCAAGTGATGCTATAGTTTTACTGTACCCCCAAAGGTCCACGGTTTGAAAATTCTGAAGTGTGGCAGTATTGACAAGTTGTAGACCTTTAACAGAAGGAACCTGAAGAGAGGTAATCAAGTCACTGGGGATATTGCCTCAGAAGGGTTTGGTGCTGGTTTTGAGTGGTGAGTTGACACCAGATGGGATTTTATAAAAAAGAGAGAGAGAACCCCCAAGTCCCCATCTGGTTTCCTGCCTCCCATGTGACCTTGCACAAGCTGCCATCATGATGGTATCCACCATGAGGCCCTCAGTAGAGGCTGAATGGACAGAACCCTGATTTTGAACTTTTAGCCTTCAAAACTGTGAGTTAAGTAAACTTCTTTATTTTTTTTTCTGAGACAGGGTCTTACTATGCAGTTCAGGCTGGCCTCAAACTCATGTCATCCTCCTGCCTCAGCCTCTAGGATTACAGCGGTGTACAGCTACACTCAACTCAAACCTCTTTTCTTTATGTACATGTCAGCCTCAGATATTTTGATATAGCAAAGGAAAACCAAGGCAGCAATTGCCTCTATTAGCAATTTCCAAGTATATGATATATTTTGTTAACTATAATCATTGAAATATATGATAGATCAAGAGCTTATTCCCTTGCCTAATTGAAATTTTTGTATCTTTTGACTAATATTTAACCAATTCTACCCTACAACCTCAGCCTCTGGTAATAACTATTCTATTCTCCAACTCTGTGGATTCTATATTTTTAGATTTCACATATGAATGAAGTCACATGGTATCTATTCTGTGCCTGGCTTACTTCACTTAGTACAATAAATTCCATGTTACCAATGACAGAATTTTCTTATTTTTAAAGGCCGAATAGTTCTTTTCCATTCATATGGAAACTTAAATTGATTCTATGTCTTAGCTGTTTTGAATAATGTTGCAATATCTCTTTGACATACTTACTCATTTCCTATAGATATTTTCTCTTGCATTTCCTTTTAGTTCTTTCATAATTTCCACCTTTCTGCTTCCATTACAAATCTGTTCTTACATTCTGTCAACTTCTGTCATCAGATCCCTATTGTATTAATCATAGTTGTTGCAACCTATCACTGTGAAAACGTCAAAATCTGATCAGTTCTGATGTTTGCTCTGTCACCTAAAATATGTTTTTTCTTTTAGTGGGCATTGCAATTTCCATCATTGTTGTTGAAACTTAGGTGTGATTCCTGTAGAAAAGGAGCAGAGATAAGTAGGCCTTCTATGCGAGGTTCTGAATTTATCACCTAGGAGTTAGCCACATTGACCAATTTCTCTAGGTCTCAAAGGATGTAATGTCTTCTAGTTTCCTTGTTTTTGCCTCTTCTTATCTTGGGGTCTCCAGAGGCTTCTCCTAAGGTAAAAGTTGCCATTCTTTCTGTTGTGACCCCCTATTGTCACGCAAGACTCCTACTGAAATGGCTGCAAGGTAGAAGAGAAGGGAAGTGCTCCCCGGTTCCATGATCGGGTACCAGTCTTTTAGGGAAACTGCACCTTGGAGCTGGGACTTTCAGAAGTGCTTCTGGTTACTCTTGCCCATCCCCAGTATGGCACAGAAAGGTTGGAGCATTTAAGCTCTAGTAAAATAGCTTCTACTGAGGGCTGTTAAGAGGAACAGTTTCCCTGGTCATGATTCAAAATGCTGCTTTCTCCTTTCCCTGCTGGAAGAACAAGGTGTGAAATCAACCTAAATACCCATCAGTGGATGAATGGATAAAGAAAACGTGGTATGGTTACATGCTGGGATACTATTCAACCATAAAAGGAATGAAACCCTGTCATTTCCAGCAACATGGATGGAACTAGAGATCAATATGCTAAGTGGGATAATCCAGGCACAGAAAGACGAGCAGCACGTATTCTCACTCATGCGGAGTATAAAAAACTGATCTCATGGAAGTAAGAATACGACAGTGCTTACCAGTTGCTAAGACAGAAGAAGGGATAAGAGAAGCTGATGGTCAGGGGCAAAACCTCCACTGAGACGGACGGTAAAGGATCTAGTGTCCTGCCGTGCATTCGGGTGACTAGTTCACAAACATAATTTGTATATTTTAAAAATATCTATAAGAAATGACTTTGTATGTCTCAAAAACAAAGAAACGATAAATGTTTGAAATGATGGATAGGTTATTTATGCTGACTTAATCACTACACATTGCAGATCTCTTCCAAAATCACACTATACCCTATAAATATACATAATGTGCATCAATTTAAAAAATTAAAGGGATTTTTTTCTTTAATTCTCAATATGAAGATCTGGTAGATATTCTGGGAGTAAAACTTACAAAAGTGTGCCTGCCCCTAGCTAGCTGCTGGATTTATCAACCCCAACCTTGTCCATATTGAGCCTTTAAAAATTCATCAGTCACAGTTTGAGCTTTTCTGCATTAGCAACAACTCCAGCTGCAGTATCTGCTCTGGGAAGCTGTGACCCTTAGTATCTGCTTGTCTGTCCTGTGACCTCAATTCTCTGATGGATCTAAGAAGTGTTATTGATTTTCAATTTGTTCAGCTTTTTTTCATGTTGTGAGGATCGGAGTCATTATTTCTAAGCTGCTTACACACCAGCCTCACTGGAAACTAGACCTGGTTGCACTCATTGGAATGCTTTAATGAAGTAACACTTTCCCTCACTTACCACTTAGTTACCCGGGGACCTAGTTGATATAAGAAAGGTAGAATAAACGTTTATTTTTGCTTTTATTTAGTTAGATTTCTACACAATTAGTTGTTTGTTTATTTCTAGCATAAAATTACCTAATAATACCTTTCAGATAACTTTAGACTTATAGAAGAGTTGCAAAAGTAGTATAAATTATAGTACATGCATCATTCAGCTTTCTACATATCATCATATATAGCCATAAAAAGTGGTCAAAATTGAGAAATTAATGCCAGCTCAAAATAGAAAACTAATGTAGACTTAATTGAATTTCATCAATATTTCTACTAATGCCTTTTGTTTTTCTATTCCAAATATCCATTGTACTTACTTATCATACCTCTTACCTCTTTAAGTTGTGATCATTTCTGTTTTTCCTGGATTTTTTGGACTTTAACCATTTTGAAAAGTGCTGGAATAATTTTGTGGAATGCACCTCAGTTTGGATTTTTCTCATGTTTCTCATGGCTAAATCAATTATATTATTTATTAGGGAGAAAACAAGAGGATATGCTTTTGATATGGGGGTGGGCACATGACATTCATCATTTATTACTGGTGAAGTTAAATTTGATCACGTGGATCAGAGAGTGTCTGCTTTGTACTCCCTTGTGAACTTGTCATTTTTCTTTTTGTAATTACTAAGCGTTTTGGGACAGATACTTTAAAATTATACAATTTCTACTTAAAAATCAACCACCATTTAACATTCACTAGTAAATCTTGCCCATAGAAATTTTATCTGTAATATTCCAATGGTAATTTTTAAATATTTCACTTTCTTTCTGCATTTATTCATTGGAAGTCTTATGTAAGAAAGAGTAGAAATTCTATCCTTTCCCTTTTCCAGTATTATATAAATCGAATCCCACAATATGTAGCTTTTCAGATCTTTCTTGTTTCATTTTTAAAAGTGCATTTAAGAATCATTACATCTAAACCAGGAGTGGTGGCACATGCCTGTCATCCCAGCTGGGGGCAGAGAGTTCAAGGTCAGTCTCAGCCACATAGAGAGATCCAGACCAGCCTTCAGAGGGAGACTTTTTCTTAACAATCAAAAAAAAATGAATCGTGCATCTGATTGCATGAAGGAATTGTCTGTTAGCTTATTTTATTGCTAAATAATATTCCATCATGTATCATGGTTTACCCATTCATCATTTCAAAGACATTCACGTAAGGGCTTTTCTGTGACCATAAATCTTCATTATCTCAGGTATACAAGGGGAGTAGGACTCTGGAGCATATAGTAGGAATATTATATACTTAATGTTATTCAAATTTGCCAAATTTTATTTTCTGATTCTGACTCAAAGACAGATAAGTGAAAAGGGAAAGAAAGAAAACAGAAACAAAAACACCTACTCATACTGACTGATCTGGCTCCAGAAGTCACTTTGTCCCTGTGGGCCCAAGATTCTTCATCTCTAACTAGGAACACCAAGGAAGTAGAAGGATACACAAAGGGATGCACCTCTCATGAGTCCCCCTCACTAAGAGACTCTTCCACCTGGAGAAAGATTTCTGCCCTATGGACAGCAGACAATGGAGAACCTCAGGGGCACAGTTAAACTAAGCAGAGGAAAATAACCCTTAGAATGTTTAACATGAACCGCCATCAGAACCACAAGCCCTCTAGGCTAGGACTCACATTTAAACATTAGCAGGATGGTAACATGATAAAATCAAGGATTAAGTAGGAGTTAAGATCTGGTTAAAAAAAAAAAAGATCTGGTAAACAAAATTTCTAGGATACCAAGAAACACCTTGAATGAGAAAAGATAATACCAACAACAAGGAGGAAAGAAGCTGTATTGGAAGTATTTGACTACAATATTTTTGAAAACTCTTTTTTATGAGTGCCTATTAATTTTATGAGTTATTAAGTTTCAAAGTGTTGTTTTCATACATGTTTATAACATTTTGATCATATCTATTCACTTTATTGCAGTATATAATGATTATATTCATTGTGAGGAATTCGTACATATACATATCTGACAAGGATCATATGAATATTTTAACAACCACAAATTATTTTGAAATAAATTAAAACAAAAATACAGTAAAAAAAAATAGAAGCCATAAAAATAATCAAATAGAAATTATAGAACTGAAAAGCACAATAAGAAAATTAGTTTAAGTTCACTGGATAAATCATATAGCATAATGAAAATCTTGTGAATTTAGAAATAATTATAGAAATAATATTTGGTTATTGAAACCAGATTTGTGGGCTGGGGATATAGCTCAGTGGCACAGTGCCTGCCTGGCAAGCACAAGTTCCTGAGTTCAATTCCCAGCACAAAAAAGAAAAAGAAAGAAACCAGATTTGTGATACTTCAGAAAATGGAATTTAAAAGTGAGGAAGGTAAAAAGACATAAATAGAATTAAGGCTTCCTTATTTAACACAAAGTAGAAATGGTGATTCCTGTAGACAAAGATAAGTCACATACACACACACACATACACACGCACACATATATAATAAATTCCAGAGAACTCCAGTGAAAAATATACACAAGGATACACTGAAAAGCTTAAGATCAAATGCTAAAAATGTTCAAATAATTGACAGGCAGTCAGGAATATAGAAGAACCTGAAGAAGTAAAAAAATAAAATGACAGACTCTAAAATATCAATAACTAGCTTACATGGAAGTGATCTAAATAAATATATCACAACTACGGAGATTTACAGGGTGATTTTTAAAAAGCAGAGCCCAGCTATAAACTTCATACCAGAAACTCCATTTAAATTCAACAACGTAAGTAGTTTGAAAGTGGAAGGAAAAAAAAAGGTATCACTTTAAAAGTTTTTCTTTCAGAAAGCAGGAGTGACTATCTTAATATCTAATAAAGTTTAAAAGTAAAGAAAATGACCAAAAGGATGGAAGGATATGCTATACAACAAAAAGATCAGTGTAGCAGGTAGACATAATGGTACTAAATGTACCAAACAACAGAGCTTCAAACACCAAGAGGACTGACAAATAAATAGACAAACTCATGGATAAACTTGAAGATTTCAATACCACAGCTCCCAGCAACTGATCTAGATACTATAGAGAAAATCCTCAAGGATGTAGAACCAACACAATCAACTAACAGCATGTCACTGATATGCATAGAACACTGTATCAACAGAAGAATATACATTTCTCCCCAATCATCAATAGAAATTTCAACCAGGTAGACCATATTTTGAGCCAGAAAACAAATCTCCAGTACTAGAACTAGCAAGTTCAGCAAAGTCCCGTTTTACAAGATCAATACACAAATATCAATCACATTTCTGTATATTAACAATGAATATCCAGACACTACAGCAACATTTGCAATCATCCCAAATAAAATGAAATCACAAGTGTACACTGAAAACCCATGTGAGATATATATGCTGAAAATTACAAAATGCTGATGAAGGAATCATAGAAGGCCAAATAAAGAGGTAGATGTCTCATGTTTGTGGATTGGAAAACACAAGTAGTGAAGATGTCGATCCTCCCAAAATTGTCTTATAGATACAGAGAATTGCTATTAAAATTCCAGCAAGGAATTTTTGTAAACACAGATAAGCTTTTTCTAAACTTTGTATAGGAAACCTCAGACCCTAGAATAGCTAAAACAATCTTGAAAAAAAAAATAAAGTGGAAGCATTGTACTTAATATTAAGTACAATTAAGTTTATTGTGTAGCTACAGTAACCAAGACACTAAAATGTTGGGGAGATACATGTATCAATGGAGCAGAAGAAACCATGCAAAGACCTACATAAATAAGTTCAAGCTGATTTTAACAATTATTTAAAAGTCACTAACTGGAGGAAAGATTAACCTTTTCAAAAAATGGCGCTAAAGCAATTGGACTTTCACAGAAAGAGAAAAAATAACTTTAATTTAAGCTTTATAACTTAAAAGAAAACTAATTCAAAATGCTTCAAAGCCTTAAATGTGAAGTGTAAACTATAGAAGTTTTGGTGAAAAGTAGAAAAAAATATCTCCAGAAACTAGGGTAGGCCAAATTTTCTTACAAAGTTTCCTTAGACTTAATCTTAAAAAATCTGGAGCTCATCAAAATTAAAATCTTTTGCTATGTGAAAGACTCTATGCAGAGAAAATATTTCAAATCATGTATCTAGTAAGGATCAGAAGCTAGGATGCATAAATATTCTCAAAACTCAACAGTAAAATGTCCAATTAGAAAGTAGGCAAAAGCTATGGACAGACCTGGTTTCTTGTTGGGTTTAGAAGTTCATTTAGTAACGCTTTATTAGATGTATGGTTTGTAAATACATTCCTCTATTCTGTAGGCTGTTTTCTCACTGTGATAAATTTTGATGAAATGAACATTATCTATCTTTTTCTTTTATTGCCTGGCATCAGCAAATCATATCTGATGAAGGATTACCATACAGAATGTGTAATGAGGTTGCTGGTTACCCTAGGAAGACATCTTCCCTAGACTGGATGAGATATCATTGCTTTCAAGGTATAGGGGATTCTGTCAGGCAGGGTATTTGTGTTCTTGGATGCTTACCTTGAGAATTTTCTACTTCTGTTTCTCACAAGGAATGTGTGTCTTCTCTGGTAAAGGAAGCAAATGAAGATAGAATTACAAGGTAAAGAAAAGGCTAGGATGTAGCAAAAGTCTCAGAAGTAGAGAGGAAAATCTACAAAGAACTATGGAAATGAAGTGACGGTAGAAGAATCTGAAGCTAAGGTAGGGCCATCAGAAGGTAGCAACAGTAGCCGGGCGTGGTGGCGCACGGCTTTAATCCCAGCACTCGGGAGCTGAGGTAGGAGGAGCGTTGTGAGTTTGAGGCCGGCTTGGGCTACAACGTGAGCGCAAGGCTGGCCTGAGCTACATAGTGCGACCCTGCCTCAAAAAACCAGGGCTGGGAGTTTGGCTCAGTGGCTTAAGCGCCTGTCTGGCAGGCATGAGGCTGTGAGTTCAATCCCCGGTGCTGCAAAAAAAAAAAAAAAAAAAAAAAAGAAGAAGAAGAAGAAGAAGAAGAAGAAGGAGGTAGCAACAGAAAGAAAGGTTAGGAAGCCAGACAACCAGAAGTGGGAATCATGGTACATGAAAGAACCAGGGAAGAGACCACACAGGGAAGACAGGAAAAAGACAAGTCGGTTCTTGTAGAAGAAAGATGGATGGAAGGAAGTGCAAAACCTCATATATTCTCCCCATTTCTTAGCTTCTCAGACTTCATAAAGAAATAAAGAAAAAGTTGAACAAGGCTGAGCAACAGAAAGTGAAAACGTGTCAAATAAGGCTCAAATCCAACTTTCACAGGAGAAATAATTCGCATTGATTCGAGGCTAAATCTAAACAGAGTAACTCACTTCCTAAAGCTTTGCTCAAATCCAATAAAACTGTTATGTGCTTAACTCTTTCAAAATACAGTTTAAGAATGTCTACTGCCTATATCTGTTAAAATAATAGTTTTCAGTGTTATATAACACAATTTTTCCTAAGTCTCTGCCTTTGTAACAGGCGTCCTCTCTGCGACATGAAATTAATACAAGCAGAATAAGGCAGAAAATGGGCAACATTTTAAAAAAATTTTAATAAGCAAGAACAGAAAAAAACAATAGTGTGAGGAGCCAGGTAGAATTCAGGTTTACTGCACAGGAAAGGAAATTAGGCGGCCTCAGGCTCTGACTGTCTCTGTGATATGGATGCCCGAGGACCCCCTGGAGCACCCACAGGGCCTCAGCAGGAGGGTGGCGTCTGAGGACAGGGAAGTCACAAGCTGGCGTCAGGATGGAAAGTAGCCTTACAAAGGCTACCACTAGGCCCCCAAAATATACCGCTCACTACACATGAATAATAAATTCGACAAGGTTCAAAAATCAAATCAAAACATACAACAAATTATGTAATGATCCTGTTCTTGGGCTCCTCCCCACCCTCATTCTCCAGCAAATATGAATCTATTTCTCTCTTTTTTATACAAAATACTGTTTTTAAGCCACAGTGTACTCTGCAGATATCTTCATATCAGAATAAAGAGGGGTTCCAATTGTTCTCTCTCTTTCTCTCTCTCTCTCTCTCTTCTGCTTCAAAATATTTTGCTGTGTGAAGCATACCATAGCTTAACGGGTTTGTTCTTATTTTAAAAAGTGAAACAGAAAAAAGGGTAGAAATAATACAGAATTTCCAAAAAAAAGTAAGAAATCAACACTAGTTAATATGTTGCATAGTATTATCTTAGAAGCAATTGTTCAAATTACAAGATCTAGGCATAAAAATGATCAGGCAATCAAACAATGACAGCATGAACTGTTCTTTTTGATGAACTAACAGAGAATTAGTAGTATAGTTATCTATCTTGCACACTTATACACACATACAGTTATATGTGTATGCCTACATACAATCTTTTCCTTTCTTCCATTTCTCCTTTCCCCTATCCCAGTTGCTCTTTAATTTTGAGCACTTTCTTTCCCTGTCATTGTTACACTATCTATTGTACATTTTGGATCTTATTAATTTAACTGGTTTGTTCTTGAGACTTTGAATTGTTTCTGAGAAGGAGGAGTAGGGGGAGGGGAAGGAGGCGGGGCGGAGGGGGAAGGGGAGGAAGCACCATCTCAGGACAGTGGCAGAAAGCAGAAACAAGGTGGGGGAGCAGCAAAAGGAGAGGTACAGCTTTGGTGTCATAGACATTGTCAGTTTGGGAGATGACGCTGGTTGATCATTTCCAAAGCTGCTGAGAGACTGAGTCCAATCTGATGAGGCTCCAGGAGCCTGCTGGTTAGGGCAGTGCAGAGATGTTTGAAAAGAAACTGCAGGGTGGTTTCCACCTAAAGGCAGTCACTAGCAGCCCAGAGGGACTATCTGCTTCAAAATTACGAGAGAAAAGAAAGGACACAAGATACCATTGGATGAAAGAAATGGAGAACTCACAAGAACCAGGAGGGCAGAAGCGGAGCGCGTGCTGAGGTGTCGGCCTACGATGGAGACCAGCGTGGGCTTGGGGTTTGCACTGTCCTTCGGCCCCTCGTGGATAATCAGCGCTCTGCCCCCCACTGGGACGTGGCACCTTTGCCTGTGGAGCTCCTGAGAGGGCTGAGCAGACAGCACCACGCCCACGCATGGGAAATGCTTAGAGCGCACCTCCTGGGAAGACAGCTTTTCCCATGGAGGCCAGCAAATTAACTTGGAATTTAAAAGATTGCTGGCACTGGAGAGGGAAAGATTGTACATGGAGTTGTCCCTTGGTCTCCATGGGAGGATTGGTCCAGGATACCCCAGCCCTGCAGACACCAAAATCTGCAGATGTTCAGGTCTCTTTATAAACTGGGGTAATCCTTGTGTAAAGCACACACACATATCCTCATATACCATCTTTAACACAAAGCACACACTATGGAAATAGTTACATCGTTTAGGGGACCACGACAGGGACAAGTCTGTGTATGCTCAGCATGTACACATTTACTTTTTAATATTTTCAATCTATAATTGTTCGAATCCACAATGTGGAATCTGAAGATATAAGAGGCACACTATATAACTTAGGCTCCATATGATAGCCTAAACTAAAGTGATATCAAAGGGATTGAAAAGGAAACAGTGCATCCTTCAAAGAGGTAAACCAAAGCACAAGCAGGAATGGAAAGACACAGGCTCAGTATGTACACTAGGACCCTGTGCTCCAGGTGCATTTGCTCACACCTCAACTCAGAGACCGAAGCACTGAGCACCTCAGCCAGTACACCTGAATACCATCTGTGTTTTAAACCGTGGTGTCAGTGTTTCTTTTCTAGTTCTGATCACAGTGCTATATAACATGGTAATAGTTCGGGGGAGCTGGAAGAAGAGTTTACAGGGGCACTCTGTACTATTGTGCAATTTTTCTGTAAGACTTATTAAAATAATTTTTTCTAATGAGCCCATCTTTTTTCTCCCCAAACCTTCAGTCTGTCCTCTCTGCGGTGAGAGGAGCTCTCTGTCCCTTTGCCTCTGAGTTGGCCACCACCAAGGTATATCCCCACTCCTTTCCTTTGCCTCACCCCGGCCCTCCTCCTGCATGGCAGGCTCAGGCTGCCATTGTCTCTCGAAAGTTCCTGACACCTCGCAAGCCAAGCAGCCTGTGACTTCGCACCTCCCCCTGTGGCGGGGACCTCTGTTCCGCAGCACAGACTATGCTCTTCCACATCCCGCCTTTCCCCTACCTTTAATGCACCGCACCGCTTTTGGGCTCTCATGTCCGGACACTTCCGAGACAAGGCACAGGGGTCTGGTCTGCTGGCTGCTCTGCCTTGTGCCACACCTGATTTGCACCAAGTCTTGCTCAAAGACAGCTCCCCAGCGTCATTCCTCAAAGCTACCCACCTACCGGAGGCACCGCCTGCTCTCCATGCTGTGCTCTTGTGTTGCCAAATGCCTTCTTTTCCTGAGGTGAGGCTCAGAGATTGCTACCATCATCCTGTCCTTATCTCCTGCTTTGTATCCTGAGAGCACAGCTCAGTTCCTGGTGTCTAACACATTTGTAAAGAGCTGTTGTTGCCTTGAACGTATGCCAATGCTTCATTTATGCCTTGCTTAATCATATTACAAAGGCCATGCAACATCAGATGAGCCGGAAATAAGCCATTTTCCATGCTATGAAATGGCTCAACTATTCACTACCTCCGATCTCCTCAATGTCTAACAGCACAAAGCCAAGAATAGCAAATTGTAATCTACTTAAATGTTCTTTACTTCTGAAAAGGACTCGATTCAGTAGAACTTCGAGTTATCTTCAGCTTCCTTAAGAGAATTGGAATCAGTTCAGCTGACATTGGCAGCCTGGGAGGAGTGTGTGTATCGGGGCGACCCCAATCACACTGCTCAGCAGCCCGTGCACAGTTCATCTCGGTGGAGAGTGGAAGAGGAAACACAGCCTCAGCAAAGCTGACGAGGTCCTCTCAGAATCTGCATCCCCAGGACTCGAGGCTGCAAATTGGTGCAGTGGGTTCAGAGGCTGGGATCTGGCCCTGGCTCCTCTTTGCTTCTGCACCTCAGCTGGACTTCCAGTCCCTCTTAGCTTCCAGGTAACGGGAGTGGTGTCATTTTGAGTATCCCTGCTTTGCTCCTCTGAGATCTCCTGATCCTAATGTCACCCATTCCTGCCTAGGGTGCTTAATTCTATGCATCAACTTTCCTGGGCTAAGCAGTGCTCGGATAACTGACCACCTATTATTTCTGGGTAGACCTGTCAGGTGACCTCCAGAAGAGAGCTGAACACTTGAATTTGCGGGCTGAATGAGGCAGAAAGGCCTCTCCACTGCAGGTGGACATCACTCAGTCCATCAAGGCCCTGAATGAATAAAAAGGCGGAGAGGAAATTCGCTCTGTTAGAGCTGACACAGACTCTGCCCTCTCCCGTCCTTGCATACTGGTGCTGCTTGTGCTGAGGCCTTTGGACTCTGGCTGGTGACATCACCAGCTTTGTTGTTTCTGCGGCTTGTAGACCACAGACCCCGAGTGGGACTTCTTGGCCTCTGTAACCATGTGAGCCAATTCCTGTAATAAATCTCTTATGTATCCGTGTCTATAGGTCCCGTTTCTCTGTAGAATCCATTCTAATACACCATCACCTGATAATCAGGAAAACAAGGGAAGCCTTGTCTCTGACTGGACCATAGGCATAGCACACGCATCCACATGTGTGCACACATATGCACGCATACATGCAACACAAAGCCCTTTCCCAGGAAACTTTGCAAAGTTCCTTAACTATTAGGTTTAGCAAAACAAAAAAAAAAAAAAAAAAAAAGAAACAAAAAGTGTCTCAAACTAGTCCTATTTCAGAGACGTTTCCTGAAGAAGAGTAGTTTCTAGGGTGACTGACAGGGCCAGGGCCACAGGATCTCCACGACATGTTCTGGCTACTCCTGCCCCTTCATGAAGTCACAGAATGCTCAACAAGGAGGGGAAGAAGCATGGGAGAAGGGGTTGGACAGGCCCAGGCGCGCAGGGACAGCACCGTCCTGCAGCTTTGACGTGCTTTAAGAGAAGAACGATTCCAGCAAAAAAGAACAAGTTGAGAGCTGAGAGCTCACAGAACAGCAGATTGCAGCCCAGCACACCCAGGTCACTGGAGTGGGTCCCTACTGGAATTAGGAGGCCCCTGAAGGGTCTGGGAAGCACATTCTAAGTCATCCTCCTGATTTTGCTATAACCCCACGCTCCCTGAAATATCCTCATAGCATTTGCTATTGCTGCCAGGGTGGCTGTCATTCCTCGGACAGGGAAGGCTGTGCTTGCTCCATCTGGCAAGTGTCACAGGCTGACAGACTCAGCGCTATTCTGCCTGGACTCTAGCACCAGGCAGACCCGATGGGCTGTTTGTCTGTCCTGAACACCAGGAGCACCTCCTCGCCGACATTTGTGGTCTATGTGTGCACCTGGGTTTGCAGTCTCCTAGGTGAAGTCTTGCTCATAATTCTGCCCACTACAAATTGACCGGATCTGTGTCCCTGGATTCCAAGCCAGCCACAAACCTGCAGTAGGGAGGAAAGGCCTCCCAGAGGAAGACATATCTGGAAAGTTTCCCCCTTTTCACCCGTCGTTTGCCTGTGGTATGCACAGGGCACAGCTTCAGCTCTGATAAGCTTATTGGCCACTCTTCAAAGGCCTTTCAGAGCAGACAGCTTGAAAAATGCTTCATGGTGCCCTTACACTGACTTCATTCAATTTCCTGCCTTTTCACAGCTAATCTTCAGCCTGTAATTTCCTAATGAGTCTGTCTGCACTGTTCTACAGATTGCTAAAAGGCATAGCTGGCCAAGATCCCTTGTATGGGATTGTGGTTAGGATTTCTGCCTGACTGCATTTCTTCCCTAATTCTGTAATAGTGTCATGGTCTCTCTGGGTATCAGTACTTTTCTGCGGTGAGTCTACTAAGACCCCATTGAACAGGCCTAGAAAAGACCTTGGACATACAATGCTCTGTAGGATCTGGGCCTTTCTGCTCTTTTGTAAGGTTCAGAAAAGGAGGTTCAACCCCGAATCCTCTGTGTTTCCATCTAGAGCATAGCCCACATGGCCATTTGGAAGGGACCTAGTGTTTAATGCCTGCCAAGGTATTCAAATGTACTTTCCTTCACTGGTTTTTCTTCACGCAGCCAGTAGCACCTCTTCACCTTTCTGCATGATGCAGCCTGACCTTGGAGGGAGGTAAATGTTTACCAAATGTGTCCACTAATGTCACACTATGAAACTGTGTAAATGGCTTCATGTAGCAGTCCATACCCAATATTTCCAGGTTAATGAGGTTATGAGCCTTAGGCTGACACACTACATCCTGATGATAGCCTCTCAGATGAGCTTTTAAAAAGTTATTACTGTCATTGCTCTGATTTTACTGGTGAAAAGTCCTCTCACTGCTGACCCACGGTCGGAAGGTTTCTTAGGTAGGGAGATGCGTGACTGGTATATGATTCCAAAGGCACTTGAGGAATGGAAAAGCCTGCTGACATCTGAGATCCACACTGCTGCCGCCGGCCTGCGGGAGTCCCACGGCCCCTTTCTGCCTCTCTCTTTCTGACCAGTGGGACCACTCAGCGTCTCCATCTGCTTTCCACCCCTGCTTCACACCTTCCTTGCCCTCCGCCAGGCCCAGAGCAGTGGACGCCCCACTGCAGACAGTGGATCTACCAGTACACAAGGCTTAGGTTTCTTTGGTGGTTACCCCCCATTGTGCTCTTTCCCTATGGAAGATACTGGTGTTTATAACATCGAAACATCAATTACACTGAGTAGGTGCTTAAAACCTTCCATAGTCTAACCTGTACCAAGTCCTTCAGGATTGGACTCTGGTGCACGTTTTCCAATCGCTCACGACCCTCATCCCTCAAATCACCAACAAAATCACTGCACCAAAGAAATGAAAGTTCAGGCCTATCCCTAACACTGCAGGCACTTTCTGGCTTTATACACTGCCGGGTTTCCTCTGCCGCCAGGAGGCGCAGCCTTCTCTGTCCGTCTGTAAACCCAAGCCACTCCCAGGTGCAGCTCTGGGGACAAACTCTGAACCATCACTGCTTCCTTTCTGTGACACCAAGGTTCAGAACAAGCTCGTTTTATTCTGTGAATGACACGGGAGAGGCTCAGCCCCCGTATAACACTCACCAGCCTTCAGATGATCTGCCCAGCTCCAGAGTAGACTATTTGTCACCTCAGGAAGCTTACATACTGACTGTAGAACAATCTCACAAAAAAACATGAAACAGATGACTCGTGAAAGAATTAGTGTGAGCCAAGGGTAAAGCATTAAGGATGAACAATTGCAATTAAGTTCATTCTCATCACTAGTAGATTACTGAATTGTGAGCTACCCAATCACTACAAAGAGCAAGTAAAATTTAAAGGATATCCTCGGGCGATATTTAAGAGTGAAAAAGCAGATACAGGCATGCGAAACTGATCAAACAATATGAGCACTGTTCCTTGCCACGAAATAATAGAATTAGTGATACAATTATCTTTGCTGTTTTCCTTTTTCCCTTCCTTCTTTCCCCCATCCCATTTGTTCTTTCCCTTTGAGAAGTTTCTTTCTCTTTTGCTATAACTATTGTAACTTTTGGATCTTATTTACTCTTTCAGTTTCTTACACTAGGGAGACAATATGGTGTTTACCCATGCAAGTCTGACTTACTTCACTTATGAGTATGGTCTCTAGTTGCATCCACAATATGCAATATGGCAACCATTGTTAAATTGCTACCGTCTTGTTTTGAAATCCTATATCACTGTTGATTGGTTGCTGTGGTTGCTGTTCTGTTTCTGTTGTATTTTGTTTGTTTGATTTTTGATTTTTCTGTGTTCTTGTCTCTTTAAAATAAAATTTTTAAAATGAGAAAAGCAAATCAATAATTCCTGTGCACAAACTGACAGCTATCCACTCAACACCCACCTCACCCGCCTGCGGACCTGTCCTTGGGAAGGTAACACGCCCCGCAGGGGCAGGCAGTGCCACCGCACAGGCCAGCGCGCGCCTCACCGGCGCAGAGCTGAATAAAAAGAAAGAAGCGCCCAAGGCCCTGAGCTGCTGCCCTGCTCCCTGCTCACTGTCAAGCCGCAGACGACGGCCCTTCCCCCGGGTGCGCACGCTCAGCGCAGACACCAGAAGGCCGTCTGCGTCCACGGGTGCACACGTTCAGTACCGAGCCCCAGCCGATGGGCGCGGTCCCGACCCCGCACCGTGCGGGCGCAGGCGGTGCGGGGAAGGCCAGCCCGCAGGTGCCGGCTCCCGTGGCGTCTTCACCAGCACATTGGGCGCGGATCAGAGCAGAGACAGCTCCTCCGGCCGCCGGCATCCTCCCATCGTCGTCCTGGCTGTCACACTTTCAACACCACTGTCCGTTTCTTATCTTGCTAGTGCTCTCTCCTGAAAACCTTCACATTTAAATACGGCGCCACCGGCGGGGATGCAGCTCAGGGGTAGAGGACTTGCCCGCCAGGGTAGGAGGCCCCAGCGCGGACAGTCTCCGCCTCCACAAAATGTCAATAAATGAGCAAATACGACACTGCATTTTTATATTATGGCAACTTCTTTCAAATGTTAAAATCCAATGTTTTTATTTTACATTTCTAACCCATCTGAGAGCATTGGAAATGTTTTCCTGAGAGCCGAGGAGATACAGCCCTTGGCCTCTTCAGTTTCTGAGACTGTCATGATCTCTGTTTCTCTCTTGAGGAATTAATGCAGGCAGTGGAGGTGCTGATCCCCAAAGTCATGTTACCCTGGATTCCAGGTTGCAAACCTGTGCCCTTAGCCATCGGAGAGGAAATTTCACAGCCCCCTCAAACCGCAGCTCGCCTCTGCGGCTGCCGACCTTTCTTTCTGGGGCTCTCGGGTATGTGTAGAAGCCGGCTGGCCTGCAGATAGAGCGGAGGCTTCCACGGACAACAGAACACGCGTGTCAGCCTTCCGGGATTCGGAGAGATGGCGGGGCTGGCCCATCGCTGGCCTCTGAGAGGAGGAGAAAATGCACGCATCCTGGGAAGAAGAGGGGCATCAGGATGGCAGAGAGCGACAGGAGGCACCGGGAGGCAGACAGGACCCAGGACAGGACGAGGCACCGCAGCGCGCGACAGCAGAGAAGCCTGCAGGAGCGGGGTGGAAGGGCCGCGCCGGCCGCACTGCGCTCGTCCCGGGAAGCGCGGGCCCCTCCGACCGGCCCCACACCAAGGCGGGCAGCAGGCAGGAAAGCAAGAGCCCGCCCTTGTCAGCAGAAAGCACAGGAGAGCAATATTTAAAGACAGCAGAAATTAAGGCGCCCCACGACTCGGGTGATTTGCTCTCTGATAGCCTAAAAACAAGGGGAAAACAATGTTTAAGTGGTTTTCATGCCACAGGGCTTGAACTTCCCCGTTACTTATGTTTTAAAACTCCCTCTCTTTTCACGAAAGCGGCCCCTTTTTGTGGGCATAGGGGTCAGGTCCTCCCGGAGCGGTCTGCAGGTCCCGGAGAGCTGCGCAGGGCCCGCAGACGGAGGCCGGCACTGCCCCCCGGTGGCCGTGTGCGGAGCGTCGTGCTCGGGGTGTCCCGGCCACCACCCGGCGAGGAGGGGTGCAGCCTGCGCCGCTTTCCTGCGCCCTCACTCTGAGTCGCGTGGGTGCCCCAGACGGCTCCCTGCGGAGCCCCGGGCCGCTGAGGCCGCAGAGCGGACGTCCCCGGGCGCCCCGGGCCTGCGCGAACTTCTGCGCTTTCCGCACTTATTTTCCTACTTGTTTAAAATTGACGGGCGACGGTTGTACGTGTTTATGCCAAGCCCCGCGCGGTTTCACTGCATGCAGTGCGCACGGATGGAAGCCAGGCGGCCGCACCCCCGGTTCCTTGCGGTCTCCCCACGGTCCGGGCCTTCGAGCGCCTCCCCCAGGTCTCCCCCAGCGCGTCGCCGCTCACTGGGACCCGCGGGTCACGGGAACTGGTTCCTCTTTTCTCGCCTGGCGTGGGCACCCAGCAGCCACCTCTCTCAACCGCCCTCGCCCCACCCCTCCGGGCCTCTAGAAACCACTGCTGCCTCCCTCTCTCCTCCGCGATCAGCGCTTCTGACTTGCATATGTGAGTGAGATCCTGTAACGTCCGTCTTTCTGGTTTTGGCTTAACTCACTTGCCCATGACCTCCCATTCATCCGTTTGCCATGAATGACAGGATTTTCACCAGGACACACACACGCTGCCATCCTGGGACCAGCTTGAGTCCTGTCTGCAAGGGAAGGCGCAGCTGGAGAGGAGACAGAGGCGAGGGCAGAGCCGGAGCGAGCGCACCCGCCCAGGAGACACAGGGCTCCTCCCGGGGCCCAGGGCGAGGAGCCAGGGCAGGCAGGGAGCCGGCAAGCTGTGGAGAAGTCGCCCTGCGATGGAGAAGCCCCCTCCGCAAACCCACAGCTCACCACCTCAGGGGCCTGGGGGCAGCGCCAGGCCCTCTAGGGGCTCAGAGGGCTTCAGCGGGGCTGGGGCAGCCAGCAGGGAACAAGGGCCACGTCCGGGGAGGGCTCCCCAAATAAGTGGGGCATCTCTAGGGTTGGTGGGGCCACGGCTTGAAGAGACCAAACATGGGGCTCTGCGAGCAGAAAGATGCTGCAGAAACGTGAGCTCGCCCTGGGGAGGCGGGAGGTGAGGCTGGGCGGAGGCCGGCTGGGACCCCAGCAGGGCCCCGAGCAGATAGAAGAACAGCACAGCCCCACAGGGCGTGTCCCTCGGCAAGGGGAGCAGCAGCAGGCACACAGGTGCAGACCCAACCGACAGCCAGGCGGCCGGGGCACAGCACAGAGTCCCCAGGCCAGGGCACACCACACAGGGTACACAACACAAGGTACACAGCAGGGTGCGCAGCTGTGTTAGCAGCTAAAACACTGGAGAATGTCACCTTCAAAGTGGAAAGGTGTGTTTCTGCTCCCCGTTTCCGTCCATGGTCAGCTGGTTCCATTCTGTGGGGCCTGGGAGGAGAAGTAGGCTTCAAAGACAAGCCCCAGGGACTGACTTCCTCCACAGCCCAATCACCTGTGAGCTCCTCAGTGCCCTCCTGACCCAATCATCTCTGACTCAGGACTGCTGTGCTAGGGTGAGGGCCACCTCATTTCTAAACCATAATAGCAGGTGTAACTCAGGGCACACAAGTTGCTCACCTATGCTGGGCACCTGTGCCAGCCCCACCACGCTGGGTGCAGAGAACCAGGGACACCTGTGAGAATGCAAGGCCAGGTACGAGCACCAGGCATGTAACAGAAGCGCACAACGGTGTACACGCTGTCTGACACACCACACTATGCATACAGCCTCAGGCAAAGAGCACCAGACACACCCTGGCAACCATGCAAGGCCAGGGGTGAACTGTAGGAGCAAACTCTGAGCTCAGGGGGCCGCGTGATACACTAGGCTGACGTATCAGCCACATAATCCCAGGTGCACTGTGCAGAAACACCATGTGGGGAATGCCAAGCCGTGAGAACGCAAGGCTGGGCACACACTCCTAGCCCGGAACTCCAGGCACAAACTCCAGGGGAGAAAATACCAGACATACAATGCCCGGCACTGAATGAGGGACAAGCTCGCTCCACCCCTCAATTCAGGTTTGCTTTCTACTCCTGCAGGTCAATCACTGTCTCAAATGATTAAGTAAAAATTTCAAGAAATAAACAGTTCATCAGTTTTTACTGCATGCTGTTCTGAGTAGCAGGATGAAATTTCATGTTGTCCGCCCTGCAACAGGAATCAGCCTTTGGCCCGGGGTATGAATGCCATCTACACCACTCCGCCATCAATCGCCCGGTGACTGCCTCAGCGATCAGGTCCCCCACATCGTACTGCAGTAGTTGTGCTCAAGTGACCCTTGTGTTACTTCGTGAAGGCTCCCGAAGCAAAGATTACTGATGCTGTGAAGAGCAGCAATGCCGAAGATAAAGTTGTGAAGCTCTTGCTTTAAGTGAAAAGATGAAATTCTCAACATAACACAGAAAGATCAATACACCCAGAACTGAGTACCATCCAGGGTTTCAGAATTCCCCTGGGGACCTCAGAACATATCCCTGCAGATAAAAGGGTGCTATGGTTTCGATCTAAAATGGCCCCCCAAAGTCTCATGTGTTCAAAGGTGGGGCTCAAGGAAGTTGATGGGATCTCGGGGTGGATTCACGCACTGGTGACCTCACGGCTGAGCGTGCTGTTGTGGAGTGAAGTCTGCTTGGTGGTGGTCCCTGGGGTGTGACCCAGAAGGTGGACTCTTGTCCCCGGCCCCTCCCTCCTCTCTGCTTCCTGGTTCCTGGAATGACCAGCTTTCCTCCGCAGCACTTTTCCACCACGTCCTCTGGCCTCGTAACCAACTGACCATTCTCTGAAAAGTATGACTCTCAGCAAACCTCTCCTCCTTTAATTGGTAGATGCCAGGTATTTTGATCCAGCTATAGGTAAACTGAGTAGCACAGGAGAGTACTGTATAATGTTGGGCACACAAAGCCAGGCAACCAGCGCCAGGAAAAGAGCACTGGGTATACAGACGTGGCACAGAGCAGCAGGTACACAGGTCAGGGGCAGTGTTGCGAAGACACGCTCGGTAGAAAACCCAGACTTCAGGGTCCCAGTACCCTCCTCACGCGCTGTGCACACAGAACCGGGAACAACTGCTGGATTCCGGAGGTGAGCGCACCTCCACACACACGGCGCCGGCACAGATCTCGGGACCGCTTTGGGCACACGATGGCAGGGCCTGCGCCAGGCCCATGATGGACACGGACCTTGGCAAAGTCAGTCCCAAGGCCCCGTGCACAACACCGAGCTCGTAGCCCTGGGCCACAATGCCAAGCACACAAATCCGGACGCCCACAGCAGCCATAGTGGCAGACACGCGCACTGGGCCCTCGGCAGGAGCGCAGCAGGACCTGGGCACCGGAAGGCAGCTTTGAGCCCTGGAGCGTGGGAAGCGAACTCCTCAGCGGCCTCTCACTGTACTGTGCCCCGGAGCCCAGTGCCCGGCCATGCACTGGGTGGCACCAACCCCTCGGGGTCCCAGGGAAGCCTTGCGGCCGGTCACAGCCAAGCCATTAGGGCTTGGGGATCACTGGGTGCTGCCGGCCGCCCCGGGCCTGCTGGCGAGGGTTTCTCCCGCCAGTCTTCTAGAGATGCCACTCTCAGTCATCCTGAGGCTGTTACTGTAACACATTATGTCTGCAGAGTAAAGCACAAATGTACTTCGTGTGCGCTGTTGTTGCCTGAGTATGTCGGCCATGGTCTCCTGGATCCCTGGATCAAAGGGCAGAACCACGGGGTAGCTCCCGCGACGTGGACAATCAGCCCCTTGTGCGTTTCCGCCAGCAAGGTCGGAGGGAGACTGGCGGCCTGGCTGTACGCGGGAGGGCCAGGGGACAGTCAGAGGCGGATCGCGTGGCTGCGTGGGCATCACGTGCGGTTCGTCTCTTCAACCCCTGGCGGCAGGAAACAACTTCGCTCCAGAGGCCTCTGTGCTTCCCGCCTGGTCCTCTGCGGGATTCTCAGACCTGCATTTTAGAGCCGCGGCCATGCGGCGGCAGCAGAGAGTAACGTTTCCTCTGCCTTCCCCAGCTGAAACTGCTTCTCCTGCTGAAGATCACAGAGTTAGCTCAAAGGAAAATCGCAGCGCAGGAATCTAGCAGGTGCGTCAACAAACCTGTTAACAACTCGGAATGATTTGCATCACAAGTCTTTGCTTTGCCTGATAGAAAGAGCACTAATTTATGCGGGGCACCATGGTGATGATTCGCCCTTCAAACCAGCACCCTTGTGAAGCATAACCAGAAGCTGGCAATGTTTACTAAGCGCGCGAACAGATCAGGGGGTCTGTGGCCTGAATCCTTGTCCAGTGACTCGGTAAGAAGCCCTGCTCTCCCCCTCAGTCTAGGGGAGAGTGAACCCCGCTAGCTGTGCCTGGTGTCTGGACCCCTTCCTTCTCACCATGGCGAGTTCTGGCGTTTCCACCCGAGGCCTCCAAGACAGCCTGGGGCGCCTTCTCAGGCGACCTCGGTGGCACCCGTGGGAGCAAGAAAGCCAGACTGTTGGCAAGCAGAAGCCCGGGGGCAGGACTGGGAATTCCAGGGACTCCAGGAGCCCCTGGCTCTCGGGAACGTTCCTCTCAGCAGCCCGGGACACACGGTACTTCCAAGGAAGGTTTCCCGTGCATGGCGTTCCCGAGTCTCCCAGACTGGGAATTAACGCGCCCGCCCCTGTCCCAGCCAGTAGCCCAGGGAGGAGAGAGTTACCCGGTATGAAGGACATGCGCCTCAGACACCAGCTGGGGGCGTTGCAGAGGCCAGACTCTAAGGAATTACCTGGCGACTTCGCGTTTGGCTTTTGCCACCCACTCCGAAGTGCCTAGGGCGGTGGCCCTCATCCTCGGGGAATGCATTCCAAATCCCCAGTGAAAAACCAAACCGTGTACACTGTATTATGCTTTTTTTTCTATAGCTACGTATGTATGATAAAGTTTAATTTATAAACTGGGTACATCAAGATATTAGCAACAATAAATAATATTTACATAGAGCAATAGCGACCCTAATAAAAGTTAGGTGATTGTGGTCTCTGTCTTGAAAGAGGCAAGAAAGACATGAATATTTTCAAACCAAGGTTGGTTGAGCAGGTAAGGCAGGGCTGTGGTACACAGCGCTGGGACGGGGCAGCGCCAAGGACAGCCCTCTCCTCCTGCAGGCGGCAGGAGCCCTGTGACAGTGAACTCAGTCTCGGAAGCCAGACTGCAGCCTGTGAGCCTCAGTTTCCCTTCCTGTGAGGTGAAGAAGGCATTTCTCAAACAGAAGCAAAGCTCCTGGCCTGCTGCAGGTGCGAAGTGCAGGTACTTAGCTTTCGGCTCTGCCGCTCCCTGACAGGTGGGTCCCTGGCAAGAGGGGTCCCAAAACAGAGCCATTCTGGGGAGCATTCGGTCACTGCTCTGTTCTACACCCAAGAGTTTAAGAGATCCAGTCTTTCTGGTGAACTTAGGAAGTGCCAAGTAAAGCTCAAGGAGCCCTTCTTTCTCTAGGTGCACGGGGCATGCAGGGGCCTGACTGAGCACCAGGTCCTTCTCTGGCTCTGACCACGTAGCAATGCTGCCCTTTCTCTCCAGCTAGGGCTCCTACTCACCCCCACTGGACACTGGGGTGGAGCTTGGGCAGCTCTGGTCATGGATGGAAGTTCTGGGGTCCACATGGCCTTCTCCAACAGCCCCCAGGTGTTACAATTTGCACAGGGCAGAGAAAGCCTCTGCTTACCAGGTGGCCTTTGCCATTCCAGGGTGGTGCAGGGGCTGCAGAGGTTTCTTTAGTTTGGCTGAAGTGGAGTGGTTATTGCCTAAAATACTCTGTCTGTATGGCTGTCCCTGTCCTGGTTCCTTGCTGCAGTAAGCAAACGTTTTGCACTGTCCTGTTGGTGTTCTCAGGTTGCTGGTTTCTCTGGCACTTAGTCGTCCTTCAGGACCCAGGTTCCATACCTGAGCTGCCTTCTTCTCTGCAGCTTTCAGGGTTGTCTTGCTTGTTTTATATGTGAGATTTAGGGGACTTTAGCTGCATCGAATGGAAGGACTTGAGGGAAGTACATCTGTATCTTTCTGGAAACAGAAGTTCCACCTTACAGATTTTTCTGTTGTATTTTCATTCAGCTCAGTGTATTTTTAATTTTTTCCTTTGATATTTTCTCTTTCAAACACAGATTACTTAGAAGTTTGCTATACATGTTCCAAGTGTTTGGAATTTTTCCTGTTTTTCTGTTACCAATTTCTGTTGTGAGTCCACCCTGTCCATGAGTCAAACGTTATCCCCACAATTATTTTACATCTCTTGAACTTCATTTAATGGCTCATGTTAGGGTGTCTTTGGTAAATGGTCTATGGGTGCTTGAAAATAACACATATTCTGCTATTGTTGGTGGAGTATTCTCTACGTGCAGATTAGAGCCTGTTGTTTGATGATATTGCTCTACCGAGTGTTTTGAGAAGAGTGCCGAAATCTGAAATTGGAATGTGTTTATTTCTCTTCCCAGTTCTATTAGTTTCTTCCGAACATATTTTTAACTCTGTTGTTTGGTGTATAGACATTTAGTGCAACTGTTTTCTTGGTGGTGGGTTAACACTTTTGTTATGATAAGTTCCTCTATCTGATAATTTTCTTTAAAGATTTCTCCTTATGATCATACATTCACTTCAGCTTTCAATGAATGTTTTTGTATGTAATATGATTTTCCTAGCTATATTGTTACATTTGAAATTGATCTAGAGCTGACAAACAGTTGCATCATTTTAAAATTTATTCTGCTAATTGCTGTCTTTTACCCTGTACATTTAGTGAATTTATAGTCACTGTGATTACTGGTATTTTAAGGTCTAAGTCTGCCTTAATGTATTTTTTGTTTGTTTGTTTGTTTGTTCTTTCTGCTTTCTGATTACTCTAGTACTTTGTTTCTACTTCCCTAAGGGTTTTATTTACTTATTTATTTATTTATGTATGCATATATTTTTGAGATGGTCTCACTAAGTAGCTCAGGCTGACCTTGAACTACGTACCCAGACTGGCCTTGAATTCATGGTGATCCACCTGCCTCTACCTCCTGAGTTCTGGAATTACAGGTATGTACCACCATGCCTGGTTATTTTAACATTTTTTTACAATACTGTTTTTAATTATTTATAGTGTTTTGGGTCATTTCTTAGCACAAATTATTTAATAGTTGCTCTAGGTATTACACTCCAGGATAAATTTTAATATAGCAAAGGAGGTAAATTGCTGGTGTGTGTCTCTCAGTCATTACAAATTAATAAGTTGGTATTTTTTAACTTGTGCCTCTGTAGTCTTGATTGGAGGAGCTATCACTGATAGAGTCAGGCATTATCACTGAGGAAAGTGCTGACATGGTAAAGCTCAAGTCTTTATAGTGTTAGTGTACAGAAGTAAATACCACTGTGAGATTTCAGCAAGCAGTCTGCCTTCCTGAGACTTTCCACTGCCTCTCTGGAAACGTTATTTCCCATTTGACCTAAAATACTTCCCTGTTCTACCCTTTGGCAGAAGTACGAGAAAAGTTTGAATTCTTATTTTCATGCTCAAAACCACAGAATAAGAAGAATGAAATAATTGCCGGGGTAACTGTCACCACTAGTTCACATAGAGCATGACAACCTAACACGAGAAACTAATGCCACGCGCTATGTGTCACATCAAGGAGTAGCAAACCCCCGTTGTTGGAATGATACTGAACAGCACTGCCAACCCCATGCCTTGAACTCACTTTAACAGTGAAGGCAAGAGAGAAAACTTGACAAAACACTGCTTTACTCAGTGGACACATAAAGGGGCCGATGAGATGATTGCCTTGGTCCGTACCATTCCAGATAAATAACAAAGGATCAATATTGCACGGTCTCAGAAACCATTTGCCAGGGAACATTCAGTCATTTTGTTTCTTTAGTGATTTTTCTAAAACATTGCAAGGGACAAATGTAGCAAAATGATGATGGGAAAGGGTCTCAAAAAAGGATTACATTTGAAAGAATGTCATGACTCGTCCTGTTGATTTTGTTAAAAATCAAATAAGTATTTCTCCTTGATGTATGCAGAAAAGAGTCCACATCTGTCACTAATAAAAATAAACAAACAAATAAATAAATAAATAATTTACAGGGCAGTACGGCAAGCCTAAAAGCTTAGAAACACCTCAAATATTATGTCTCTTTCATAAATCATGCCATAAATACAAGTCATGAGATATTTGAATAAAAACAAGCAGCAGCAAGTGTAAGCATCAAATGCAATAAGCAAGTCCTGCTACACCACATAAATGCCAAAAATTAAGAACAACCAGACAAAGATGTTTGTTGCAGAATTATTAGAAGCTTGATGGGAAATTACTGACAGCACTGGAAGTGTTTATACATAGTGTCATGGGTAGGTAAGGAGTAAATTATAACATTCCAATTCTGTGCCTTTTGGGTTCTAATGTACACACCTTCCCAAACATCGTGGAGTTGAGATATAACCCGGGTGTGTTTTGCTCGTGAATCTACACTGTGAGCCAGGTCTGAGGAGTTGGCCCGGTCCTGCTCTGTTCACCTTCAGCTGAAATAGTCCTCTATGGCTGGGGAAGTCATTGAGAAGACTCCTTGCTCCTGTGGGTGTTCAGCTGGTGCTGGCTCATGAGTGGGCATTTGCCTGGGGCTGTCCCTGGGAGCACTAGACTTCTCTACCTGCGTTTCCCTGTGCAGGCTTCTTTATGCTCTCCTGGCCCTCCCCACAGCTGAGTGTCTGGTTCCCAAGGCAGAAGCCCCAAGCAGCAGGACTTCTGCTTTGTTCTGTTCATTAAGCAAGTCATCAAGTCTGGCTAGGATTTAATGAGAGGGACATTAGACCTCTTGATGGACGAATTAACAAATAATCTGTTGTATTCTTTAATAGACCTGGCTACTATGAAAATAAAATTAAAAGTTAATTCTATATGGATTGACCATATCCATGATTAAATTAAAAAACAAATTACAGTGTGATATAATGTATTTCATCTAATTTGTGTAAGACATAGGGGGATATGTTGGCTTTCTATCACTGTAACAAAATATCTGAGAAAATTAACTTTACAAGAGGAAAAGATTTATTTCAGCTCACGATTTTAGAGGGTTCAGTCCATTGTCACTTGGTTGCATCAAAGCTTTGGGCCTGTGGCAAAGCAGACCATCATGGTGGGGAGCAAGTGGTGGAGTGAAGACATTTACCACATGGTGGCCAAGAAGGAGAGAGATAGAGTAAAAGCGAGAGTAAGAGCGAGAGTGAGAATGAGAGAGAGAGACCAAATGAATCCTTTAGAGCACCACCAGCAATGCTACGCTTCCTCCCATGAGAATCCAACTTTTCACCTCCTCCCAACAGAACCACAGGCTGCTGGCCAAGCCTTCAACAGTGGCCTCTGAGGGACGAGGTTCAAGGTTACTGAAGAGAGGTAGAACCTTGACCTGAATCATGAGAGAGAGGGATGAACATATAAATTTATTTGTATTTATTTAAGAAGAGAAAAAGTGTGGACAACTTCACAAAGAACTGGGGAAGGAAAGAAATTATTAGTTTCTTCTCAACATATTTCTGTACTTTGTTGCAATTAACGTTATTTCTGCATATTTAAAGAATTCAAAGTAGTTGTTTTTTAAACTATAATAATTTTGAAAATCTCCAAATTAAGCAGAAATAAAAATATAATTGGAAAATATTTCATTAAAGTAGCAATCAAAATTATAAAACTCTTAGTATTAGTCACAGTAGCAACAATGCTTATTCCAGGGTAAAATCTTCCTGGGAAGTTCTGAGATCCCTAAACCATTGTGAATCGAGAGCTGCTGCTGACCTTCTTACAATTCTGAGGACCTCTTACAATTCTTTTCCTAAGGCATGAGGACAGGTAGGCAATTCTTGTGTTTCAATAAATGAGGATATAGCACATTTTAGTAAATTTATGATATAGTTTGTGTACACAAAAGCACATGCATCCTATTAGACCTCAAAGAGTTACCACAACCTCAACATTATCATGTAATCAGCACTCAATTGGAAAAATAAAACATTAGCAACATGCAAGAAGCCTTCTTAGTGCCATCTCCCTGTGCCAAATCTGCCCTACAAAGTTACCTATCACCATTACGTCTGTCAACATAGACTACTTTTATCTGTTTTGAACTTTAAATAAATAATTATGGGTATGTGCATGTAATTTTGTATGCTCTTTCATGTCTTGATTCTTGCAATACACAGGAAGTATGAAAGAATAGTCCATGTAGTGATACTATATAGATGTCTTTATCATTTTTCCATAGATTTAAAGTATTTTATTGTATGACTTTGCTAGAATGTATTTCCTTGTTCTTACTAGTGATAAATACTTGGGTCATTTCCAGTTTTTTATTATTATAAATAATCATGACTGTGAATATTTTTATAAACATATTTAACTACAAATGTAATCATTTTGTCAGATGTAGTAAGTATTCCCAAATGAATATATGGATTTCTATTACTTCATAACCTCATTTACCTTTCAATGTCGAAGGAAAGGGGAGTTACATAGTATCTAGTGGCTTTAATTTGCATTTTCATGTGGACTAATGAAACATCAGTTTTTCATACGTTTTGGGGGTATCTGGTGAACTTTCTAATGAGTTCCTGTTCGAGCCAATCCTTCATTTCTTACATTAAGGGTTTTTTTAAATCTTTTTCTAATTAACCATTAGAAGTTCTTTGGAAATTTTGGATTCTTTTACAATGTGTATTACAGATACCTTATAGTCTGAATTTTCTGCTTCATGAGATTAGTTTCATGGAATAGAAAAATCTTGATTTTAATGTAATAAAACTGTCTTAATATTTCTCTTTGCAGTATCTTTTTAAAGGAAACTTTGCTTACCACAAAATAGAATCTTTTATGTCACTTTTTGAAATCTTATTGTTTAACCTTTCACATTCAGATCTTTAAAAATCCATTTGAGATTGGGTTTCTGAGTGTGATGTAATGTGAAGGCGTCCATATTATTTTTCCATTTGAGTATTAGTTGAGTCAGCAAAGTTAAAAACCATCATATCTCTAGTGTTCTGTGAGCTATTTTTGTCTCTAAATTGATGATATATTCTTCTTTATTGATTTCTCATTATAACTTCATCAGATATCTATTGATCATGTTGATGTGTGGAAATGGACACAGAAAGATACCATTTATAGGGCTATGTCTTCTTTTCCTCTCCTAGATGGTGCTCACCTTGCCTTCAGGTTATTTTCATGAAATGTTTTCCTCTGCACCCTGGCTGGCTTTCACTTCTACTTGTTCAGTAGAAGTTGTTTTAAAATGACTTTATCTAGAATGATGGGTATTTTTTTTTTCAGTACTGGAGATTGAACCCAGGGCTTTTACACTGAGTTACATCCCCAGCTTTTTAAAATTTTTTTTTAGTTTGATATGGAAACTCACTAAGTGATTTAGTTATGCCCAACATGGGCTTGAATTTACCATCCTCCTGCCTTTATCTCACAGGGCCCTGGGATTACAGTCATGACCACCAGGCCCGGTTTGATGTTCAATTCAATATATCAGCATCCTTGGCTATGGTGTGCCAGATACTTGGCCAAACATCATTCTGAGTGTATCTGTGAGAACTCAAAAGATCTTCCTGGATGAGATTAACGTTTGAATCCACTGACTGAGTAAATCAGATAGCCCTCCCCATGGTGGATGGACCTCATCTTATCAGAGAAAGGCTTGAACAGAACAAAAAGGTTGAGTAAAAGGGGACTCCTGCCTGAGTGCTTGAGCTGGGGCATTTATCTTTTTTCTATTGTACACTTGACCTGAGACATTGACTTTTCTTAAGTCTGCTGCACTTTGGACTAGAGTTTACACAAGCGACTCTCTTGGCTCTCAGTGTTTTAGACTTGGATTAGAATTATACCATTGGCTTCCCTAAGGTTCCACTTGTCATATAGAAATCTTGGGATTTCTCAGTCTCTTTGTTCATATGAGCCAATTCCTTTGATAGATGGATGTTAGATAGATAGATAGATAGACAGACAGACAGACAGATAAAAGGCAGACACCTTAATATCACTATAATGAAGTAACAGTAATTCATAAAGAGAAAAGCTTTATTTTGGATTACAGTTTTGCAGCTTACAGCATGAGAATGGACAGACTCATACTTTGGGCCTCTAGTAGACATTCTGGATGGCAAAGGATCACGTAGTGGAGAAAATTGTTCATTTCATGGCCGGTGTTATGCTTGATTGTGTCAACCTGAGAAATTTAGGAGAGTAACTAAGTAACTCAGCAGTTCTACATCCTGGGATACAGGGGACATGCGCTAGGGTGACTGTTTACAGTCCTGGATATTGTAATGGTTAATCCATTGTGTCAACTTGAGAAGTTCAGAAGTTTAACTAAGAGCCTATGCAGGGCCCAAGATCCTTACTTTGTAAGTATCCTCAGCCTGTGCAGTAGGGAGGTACAGAGGTGCTGTGAGTGCTACACCTGCCCTGGGTGGTGGGTATCCTGCTTACAATATAAGGGAGGAAAAGAGGCTTGTTCTCCCCCATTTTGCTCTGGTTGCTGCCTTGAAGTATTGTCCTGTGCCACCCTACCTTGGAGACAGCTGATTATGGACTGAGATCTCTGCAAACAGTGAGCAAAGCAAACTTTTCCTTCTTTCATTTTGGGTGTTGAGTATTTTTTCTCAGCAAGAAGAGAAAAATAACCAGAGGAATGAGATTGTTGCTGTGACTATTTCTGATCATGTTGTTCAAGAGCCTTTGGGAATGGCTTGCGGGGTGAGTTTGGAAAGATTTGGAGATGTCACCTGAAAGAGTTGCACTGAAACGCCTTAAGCTGTTCTGCATGGAAGATTCTGGTCAGAGCTAAGAAGACCAGAAGGCTGATAGAAAGCCTGCTGGTAAAGACCAGGCTCAGGGGATTTCTGCTGGGAAGGACTACACTGGTTGTTGGACTCCAGATGATGTGTGTAATGACTTGGCAGAAAGTTTGTCTGCATTTTGCTCATGTCCAGAGACTTTGCCTGAGGCTGAGATTAAGGGCAGTGGACTGATTAATCTGGCAGAAGAAATTTCAAGGCAGTCTAACTTTAAGGTTGTGGCATGGCTATTGTTGGGGGCTTTTAGCCAGATTCATGTTGTGAGTCAAGAGCAAAGAGCCCAGCAGGATGATTTGAAATGTTGTGAGTTTGGCCAGAAAGCTGTAAACTGTAAAGATAGAACTGAGACCTCGATTACTGAGAAGGAACAGAGAAATAAAAAAGATAGCCTGCGAGCATCATGGGTCTCCACCCTTTGCAGCCTCAAAACTGCAAAAGTGGAAGACTGCTTGGAGGAGAAAGCTGCAGAGCGCCATGTTCCACAGTGGTGATGGAGGCCACAGGAGAGTCCAGAATGGCAGCAGCTGCATCAGGTTCCAGAACGGAAGTGGCATAGCAAATTTGTTCCTCACAATCAGGTTCAGAGTGCCCAGCAATCCAGGCACTCAAACTCTACAGCCAAGAGACAGGAAAGCCTGCTACTGCTACAACTGGCAGCAGACCTTGGCAGCATCCATGTGGCGCTGGTTTTAGGTGCATACAGAATGCACAAGTTCTGAGGTTAAGGCAGCTTCCAGCCCAATTTCAGAAGGCCTGGGAGGCCAGGCAATGTGCCCCTGAGAGGGCAATGTGTAAAACTGTGAGTGGGACACCAAAAGTTTGGAAAAGCCAGGAATGTGGATTTTCTAAGGAAACCTTCCAGGAGAGAGCAAAGCCAGCCCAAGAGAGAAGCCATGGGAACTAAAACTATCAAAAGTGTTGTGGGAGTGGATTCACTCAAGCCCTTTGGCACTCACAACCAGATTGCTTCAGATGTTGGGACATGCAACTACAGGATTTAACATTCGCCCCACTGGATTTTGGACTTGGTTTGGTTCCAACACTTTGTATCCCCTTTTGTACCTTTTGGAATGGGAAGGTTTATCTTGTGCCATTGTATGTTGGAAGTGTTTAACTTTTTTTTCATTTGTACAGGGGTTTACAGCGAAGAGTTTGCCTTCCATCTCGGAGAAGACTTGGCACTTGAACTTTTCAGCAATGCTGAAACTGTTAGGACTTTGGTAAATCTTACAGATGGGCCAAATGCATAAAGGGATGTGCATGAGTCTTTGTGGGGGGGCAACGACAGAATGATATGATTCTAATGTCATATAATGTGGATAGACTTAATACTGGTTCCTAAGGATTATTAAACCTGTGTTATAATGTTCAAATTGTGAAATGATAAAAATAAGCCTGTCTTTGTATCTGGAGACTGATTTAAAGAAATATGTCTGCTTGCCAAGTTGACAAGGGGTGAATTTTTATGGTTGATACATTATGGTCAATTTGCGAAGTTTAGAAATTTAACTAAGAGACTATGCAGGGAGCTAGGATCCTTACTTTGTAAATATCCTCATCCTATGCAAGAGGTGGGCACAGAGGTGGTGGGAGTGCTACACCTGCCCTGGGTGGTGGGTACCCTGCTTACAATATAAGGGAGGAAAAGAGGCTGACTCTCCCTGCTTTTGCTCTGGCTGCGTTTGCTGGCTGCTGCCTTAAATTGTTGCCCCAGTGCCACCCTGCCTTGGAGCCATCTGATTATGGACTAAAACTTCCACAGTGACCTAAGTAAACCTTTCCTTCCTTCATTTTGGGTGTCAGGTATTTTTCCCTAGCAATGAGAGAAAAGTAACCAAGACATGCAGCTACAGAGGCTGAGAGGTTCCCTAATGGGTCACCCATCCACAGGCAAGAGACTCTGGGATACCTGTAGCACTGCTTGGTCCAGGTTCAAAGACCCTAGAATCAGGAAAGGTAATAGTGTAACTAAATCCTAAAGCCTGAGAGCTAAGGCCATCACTGATGTAACTTGGAGTCCCAAGGCTTGATGTTCCCACCAGAATATAAACAAATCTCAGCTCTCTAGGAAAGAGACCACTTGTTCTCTCTGTGCCACCAGAGGACTGGACGGTGCCTGAGCATACTGAGGGTAGACCTGCCCCACTTAATCCTCCAAAGCTTACACCCTGACTCCTCTGGAAACACCTTCATGGGGACAACCAATAAATGCTTTTCTAGGTTCTTAGATATTTCTTAGCTCAGTGAAGTTGAAATCTAAAATTAACCATTATAAGGAGTTGAAGCTTTACTACCACCCACATATAGCAAGGCCATTCCCCACAGTGTCAGTGGAGGCCAAGTGGGAACACTGATGAGATACTCCTTCATCAGGGTATTTCAGGGGAGGCCCACCAAGGAGGCAGAAATCCAACTCCATCCAGGGTTAATGAGGAATAGCCTTCCTCCTCCCGTGGGTATTAATGGAGGCTGAGTGAGGGACTTGGACTTCTTCATCTACCAGCTGCAAAGGGTGTAGACCCGTTGCTTCCCAGGATGGCCCCAGGCCATCGTTTTTATTTCTTTGTTCCTTCTCAGCAATCAAGGTCTCAGCTCTATCTTTACAGTCCACAGCTTTGTAGCCAAACTCACAATGTTTTAAATCATCCTTCTGGGCTCTTGATCATGATTTGCAACATAAATCTAGCTAAAAGCCCCTAACAATAGCTATGCCACAGTCTCAACATATGACTGCCTTGAAATTTCCTTTGCCAGATTAATCAGTCCTCTGCCATTAATCTCAGTCTCAGGCAAACTCTCCGGGCACAAGTAGAATGCAGACAAACTTTCTGCTAGGCCATAACACACACTGTGTGGAGTCCAGCAACCAATGCAGTTCCTCTTCCTAGCAGAAACCTCCCAAGCCTGGTCTTTACCAGCAGGCTTTCTATCAACGTTCTGGTCTTCTGAGCTCTGACCAAAATCTCCCATACAGAATAGCCTAAGCTGTTCCAGCACCACTCTTTCAGGCAATGTCTCTGAACCTTTCCAAACTCTTCCCACAAGCCATTTCCAAAGGCTCTTGAACCACACGGTCAGGTATAGTCACTGCAACAACCCCACTCCTGGTATCAAGTGCTGTCTTAGTTACTTTTCTCTCATTGTTGAGATAAAATACCTGATGCCCAAATTGAAGGAAGAAAGGTTCATTTCTTATAGTTCTTGGGATTTTCAGTCCATACTCAGTTGGCTACAAGGCCGGGTGGTGTGGCTGAGGGCCAGCCATTCATGGCAGCCACAAACAGCAAGCCAAGAACCAGCAATAGAGAGAAGGCACCCCTTCTTCTCGCCCTTACACTGTATGTTGGCTCCACCCCTGGGTGGGTGCCGCATTCACACCACCAAGCCCAGTGACAGACAACAAACCAATCACGAACACTAGACTCGGCCATGTCCATGATTACATGAGACTTGGTGGGTCCACAGGAACATAAACCATAACATTCCTCTATTCTCCCCTATGTGAGGTCCAATCTTCCCAGTCTGTCTTAAGCAAGAGACCTCTTAGGTCATTTTACCCAGAACCTAGCTCGCCCCTGCTATTTTCATCTTATTGATTTTCTGTCTCCCCAGCCTCACCTGCTCCTTGGCTACAAATTCCCACGGTTTCTCTTGTACAGCCAGTTGAGCCCAGTAGCTCTCCCTTGTTGGAAAAATTCCTATAGTTCTTAAGATGCCCCCTGCACAAGTCTGGAGGGTATGTTATAGCTTGGAGGCATCCCATGTGGACACAAGTTTGCTGGGCAGAGGGCTGCCATGTCCCCTGAAGGCACGAGCAGAGTGAGCACCACAGACGGAGAAAAGCCACCTGAAGACGTGACAGGGCATCTGCGCTCAGAGGCAAAAGTGAAGATCAAAGGATTCCCAAGTATCCAGATGGAGAAGAAATGCGCTGTGGGCCCACCCACAGGGGTATGCACACCCCTGTATTCACGCCCTGATTCCGACCTGGTCAGAGCCCCTGGAAGGTGAGACAGAGCCTCTCCCTGCGCCCTCCCCATAGATCAGTGCAGGGAGCTGAAGGGACGGGCATGGGACCCCACTCAAAACATGTCTGCCCATGGAGCTCAGCTCTCTCCCACTGCGTGTCCGACTGTGAGAAAGGCACTGGCTTGGGGCCAGGAGGTGAGCTCTTAGGGCACCGCTCTGGCTGAGAGCGAGTTGACAAATTAACTTCCTTTAAGAATGTTTAGAGAAATGTCCCAAAGTGGGCCAGTCATCACATCTCCCCCACATTTGGAGAGTATCCTTCGGCTTCATTCTCGAACATTATAATGTAGTATTAAGGGTCAACTTGCACAGTTTTGCTTTTCGTTTTTAAAACACTTTTCCTTATAATCTGTTAAGTGCCTGCTATGCACCAGGAGCTAGATGACTTCTTCTCCGAGTTAATCCTCCCCAGAGGCCTGGAGAGGAGGTATTATCACTGCCTCCTGGAGAGAAAGTCGCTTGCTGGAGACAGCTCCCAGGGACACAGCAAGAACAGGGTCAGCCACAGCTTAACTCCGTCTCCACCACCTTCTCCCCATTCCTGACCGCTTCAGGATTCCGCCTCAGCTCTGGAGACCCAACTGAAGCCGCTTCATCCCCAAGGTGCCTCCCGGAGCCCACCCAAGGCATTGCCACGGCTGCTGCGAGCCCGTGGCAGTGGCTGCCATGTCTTGGGGTTAACTCGCCCCGTCTCCCCTGCCGATCTCTACCTTTGTGTATTTTATTCCCCCTCCCCAGGGCGCAGGAAGGAAGTCCGCAATCCGGACTCACTGCTGGAATCAGTGACCGGCGCTCCGTGCTTGAGCCTTAAGCGACAGGCACGTGGGTCGGCAGATTCCCAACGTCTGTGCGTGCGTGGAGCACGGTGCTGCTGCAAGGTTTTATTTTGGGGGCTGAAGATACTTAAAAGCCAGAAGACACCTTTGATATCTAAAATTGGATCATTAAAAGTCAAAAATTAGCACCTCCGTGATGTGAGCGCTTTCATATCCACGGCTTCTGTCTCTCCGTCAAGCCATCTGCTTGCATGATTTCACGTCTATCCCACAGACACCCACGGGCAGCCTCCGTGGGCTCCGGCCTGGCTTGTCCCGCCCTACTCCTCAGGAAGGGTGTGGGGGCCTCCGGGGCGCCCCCTTTAACCCACACGACCGTCCCGGGCACATGTCACCCACCGTGAGACGCTGCGATGACCCGGGAGAACCTGCACCTGGACCCGGGCCTCCCGCTCTGGGGTCTCCCTGAGGCCCGGGGTCCCCTAACTCCCTTCCCGCTCAGGCCGTCTGCCCCGCCCCTCCCAGCGCGCTTCCTTCCCCCTCCGGGTTACTGCGACGGAATCCGCGAGACGCCGCGGGAAGTTGCCATGGAAACTCCCGTGGGACGGTGGAGGGCGCAGCTCGAAGCCGCCCCCCCGCTTTCTCACCCGGGGGGTGTACCCCGGAGGGCGCGGCGGAGGAGGACGCCCCCGTGCTAATCCAGCCCGCGAGGGAAGGGGGCCGCCCCGGTCCCGGCCGGGAGCGGGCATCAGTCACCCGGGTCAGAGGGGCACCCCAGGGGCTCTGATGTCCCCGCCGCCCGGGCAGAGTCAGGCCCGCACCCAGGGCGCCCCCTGGCGGACAGCGCGGGGCGGCAGCCGGGCCCGCAGTGGCTCCCACACGCGGGGTTGCCTGTGAAGTTGTCTCTTTTCACACGTTGCTTAAAATAAACCTTGTGGAAGGGAGGGTTTCACAGGGGAGCAGTGACAGATATATCCTGTTCCGCAGAAGATGACTAATATCTCGCAAGTGCTCACAGACATCGCTGGAGGATGTCGGAAAGCGAAGGCCTGGGAGGCTGCAGGGCTCTGGGCCCCCGAGGAGCAGGAGGGGAGGAGCGGGGGAGCCTTCCCGGGACAGAACCGCACTAACGCAGCGTTTGGAGCTGGAGATACAGGGCCGGGGCTCTGCGCCGGATGTGACGGGTCAAGTCTGGAGTCCCAGCAGCACGGGAAGCTGAGGCAGGAAATCACACATCTGAGATCTGTCTGGGAAACTTAGTGCCTCCGTGAGACAGAGCCCGTCTCAAAATCAAATCAAATCAAATCAAATCAAATCAAATCAAATCAAATCAAATCAAAAGCCCTGGGTTCAATACCCAGTACCACAGAAAATTTTAAAAATAAAAACAGAAAAGACTCTGGGCTTCGTAGTATATTTAGGAAGTTAGGACACAGGTGATTGCGATACCGGGAAGAATGGAAGACTGATGTAAACCACAGGCCTCTGGAGACGGAAGGCCAGCGTCTTCCCCTTTGTGGCCACGAGAGGAGGCTGAGCCTGCTTGGAGGGAGTTCGCTGCCATCTATCTGTAGGTTTCTGAGATTGACCACAACAAATCAGCAGTATAATCCAGAGTTTTAGAAAAGGAAAATATAAATAAAGTTTTTTTTTTTTAAATAAGGTCTCTCTGACCACTATCTAAAATCTACATATTGGAGCTGAACAATACAGGTAAAAATCATTTGTTATGGAATATCATGCAGCTATGTTTTCAAGGAATATTTAGTGATATGAAGAAATACAACAAAGGAGACTGGAGAGGGCTGTGGCCATCCTCCCGCTATCATCTGAATGCCCCCACTCACATGCTGGGAACTCAGTGCCCAGCACCACACGGTGGGCTGATGGGGTCTCATGGGAGAGGATGAGGTCAAGACCAACACCACCACCAGAGGGGAGAGGTTGGGCAGGGGATTTAGCTCAGCGGCACAAGCGCTTGCTGGCAAGCAGGAGGCTGTGAGTTCAATCCCTGGTACCAAAAAAAAAAAAAGGAAGTCTCTTTTGCTCTTGCATATGAGGATACAGTGTCCTCTCCCTGGAGGCAGAGACAAGAACATCAGCAGAAGCCAGTGCCTTGGTCTGTGGCTTGCCAACCAAGAGAATTGCAAGAAACATACTTCTGTTCTTTATCAATGACCTCGTTGCAAGTGTTCTGTCATAGCAGAGCAAAATTGTCTAAGACACTGTTCATTTCTGACAGTAATGTGCAAAGCAGAAATAAGAATTTTGCTAATTCAGAAATCAGAGGCCATCAATGAAGGAAGAAGCAGAAACCAAAGCAGACCCGAAAACTGCTGGGCATGCAATGTATTTCTTACCTCAGACACAAAACTCTCAGCCTAGTGGGACAAGCTGGTTAGGCACGAACTCTGACTGGTCATTGACTGATCACTAAGATCATCTCTAGGTAGCCAGACTTAAAAATAAGATTTTTTTAACTGATGCAGTGGATTGGTAACTGGTGGTCAACTTAAACACCAGCTGAATTGAATCAGCATGGTGCTGAGTGTAGATGGCCCAACTGAGGAAAGTTGCCAGCATAAAAAATAGATGTGGAAAGGAAGAGCATTGGTGTTGTGGTTTCTCCTAAGTATCACTGTTGTTTGGAGCCGTTGGTTCTCCTGGAGGAGCTTGTCATGCTGGCCTCCCTGATATGAACTCAGCTGTTATCGGAGTTTGGGACCTTGTTGATGAGAATGGCTGCGGTTCACTTTGGGGGAGCTCTGGTCCTTTGAGCAGTACTTCCTGGCTCCAGAGCGGAAGATGTGTGCTGTTTAATCTCTGGAGAAGTTTGTCAGGGTGGCTTCCTGATATGCATATGGCTATTCTCATCATCAGAGAAACTTGGGACCTCATTGTCACTGAGGATGGCTGTGGTACTTTTGAGGGGAGCCCTGGTCCTTATTTTGAGTGTCCCTTCTGGGCTCCAGTACAGAATCCTCGGCCTGCTGGCACAGCTCCTTCACCCCACTGGCATAGACTTTCTAGCTTCAAGTGCTGACCTTTGGGCCTTCCCAGTGCAGATCCATGGGATAGACTTGTATGGGTCATTGTCGTGGGCTCTGGGTGTTCAGCTGAATTCACACAGGTTATTGCCCTGGGATCCAGGCCCTCGGCTGGGATTTCTAGGTCTTTAGTATTGTGGACAGATATCCTGCACCTTCTCCTCGTGTGACCATTATAAATAATACTATAAATGATGTGTCCTGTATGTAATTGTTCTCCTTGCAACCCCTGACCACAGCGACTGAACAGAAACATTTTTAGCTGTGTACCATGCAGGAATTAGCACCACTCTGGAGAATGAGTAGAAACAAGTCTGTAAATGAGCTGACAGAAATACTTTAGGGGAGTAGGAATTAAAGTCTAGAGTTGGTCCAATATGTACATGGTGTAAAATTTCCAGTTTTCAACAATGACCTCAGCAAAGAGGAAAAAAAGTCAACAGGAAATGGTTTCTGATAGGGTCCAGTTGTTAGACTCATCAGTGACATTAATGCAGGTGTTATAAATGTGCGCATAGATCTGTGTTTAAAATTTAAAAGCATAGCCGGGGCGTGGTGACACACACCTATAATCCCAGCACTCGGGAGGCTGAGGCAGGAAGATCATTGCAAGTTCAAACCAGCCTGGGTTACAAAGTGAGCTCAAGGCCAGCCTGAACTGCATAGTGAGACCCTGTCTCAAAAAGACAAAAAAAAAAAAAAAAAAAAAAAAAAAAAAAAAAAAAAAAAAAAAAAAAAAAAAAAAAAAAAAAAAAAAAAAAAAAAAAAAAAAAAAAAAAAAAAAAAAAAAAAAAAAAAAAAAAAAAAAAAAGATGTAAAGTATAGTGATATGCTTACCAAATAGAGAAGAGCTACAAAGATCATTTTAAAGAAGCAAATGAAAATTCTCAGGTTAAGAAGTACAGTGACTGGAGTGAAAAATTCTCCAGAGGGACCCAGCAGCAGATCCGGTAAAATGACAGCAAATCTAAGGATAGTTCACCATAGATTGCCCAACCTGACTACCACAAAGGATTTCTTAAAAACTGAGCAGAGGCCCAAGAAAAGGAGAGAAAAAAAGAGCAAAATAGATTTGAAGAAGCAGTGACTAAAAATATCTCAAATATATTTAAAAATTAATCTGTAAGAAGTTTAACAAACTTCAATCAGAATAAATTCAAAGAAATTCACACCTCAAAAAAATAACCCAATGGTTGAAAAAGAAATTCTTGAAAGCAGTAAGAAAAAAATGACTCGTCAAATACAGGAAATCACAATAAAATCAGTATTTTATTCTGATGAGAATTTTCATTAGAAACAATGGAAGTTAGAAAGCAAAATACTGAAAGACAAAATCAACCAAGTATTCTGTATTTCATTCCATGAAATTATCTTTTAAAAGTGAGAAAAGATATTCCTAGATAAGCAAAGACTGAAAAGAATTGACACTAGTGATTTGAATCTATGGGAAAAAATAAAGTACAGATAAAGACAATTATATAAAAATAATTTAAATGTATTATTTCTTATGTCCTCTTTACTTATTTAAAAACATAGTTATAATTCTATATTATGGTTTATCATATATTGATAAATGATAATGGATGTATTGATAGGAAGGTAGATAAATATTTCATTAATGGCAAAACTAGCAAAAGAAGAAGTGAAATATAACTTTTAAGGAGCCAAATATCTATAGCTGACTGGAATTAAGTGATATTAATGTATGGTAGGTTGCAATAAATTAAGACTCATACATTAATCCTCAGAAGAACCTCTAAGAAAATAGCTTTTAAAATAAACATGATTATAACAAAGAAATGTAATGGTAGGATAGAATGTATTTCCCACAAAAGTAACAATAAAGAAGCAACAGAAGAGCTTAAAACAAAACTAAAGTGATGAATGGAAGATTTCAATCATATAAATAGCTACATCAAATGTAGATGCATTGAACAGTTCAATAAAAAATCAAAAACTGTCACATTGAATAAAAATTAATATGATCTAGGAGACACACTTTTGATATACTTCCTCCACTATTAACCCTAACTTTGAATATATGTAATTTCTTTTTGTCCTCAACCAGGCTAAATTTTATTCTTGTTTGACAAATGATATTGTTCTTTGTATTATTTGTCTGAGCTCTTTACATATAAGATTTTATAGGTTTATAAAGCTAGTGTATAGCTTTATAAAGGTAGTTTATGTTTGATTTACCTTATAATTTTGTTTGATGATACTAGTAGCACATTTTTAAAAATTATAACATCAGACTAAATTTAAGGCCATCAGTTTCTAGTCAGGCTTATGAGGAGTTTTGAATTAATCTCTCCTATCCTAACAAAAAGGAAAAAGAGTCGATGAAACTGAAAGTCAGTAGCTCTCCTTAGCTCCAGCAGGGTGCTGGGGTCATAGAGCAAAACCCCTTCTCACAGTTTGAGAGACAGACAGTGTCTCAGTTACTTTTCTTGATGCTGAGACAAAATACCAAACACCTAAAGTTAAAGGAGGAAAGGGGGTCTATTGATTGGTTGATTGATTTAATTTTTTTTCATTTTATTTAAGCTTATTGGCACAATTTACTTATGCATAATGATCACATTCATTATAGAGAATTAGTATCTATACATGATATATCTTGATTCCTCTTTTTTTCCCCATTCCCATCCCCTCTTTTCAAACCCTCTTGCCCTCCCTGTTCATAGAGCTTGATTTTCATTTTGTCCTTTTTTTCTCATTTTTTATTTCCTTTCCTTCCTTTCCCCTTTCCCCTCTCTATTTCCCTGTTTCATTTGAATAGTTTCTACCTATTTAACAATATCTATTGTACATTTATATTCTTATTCACATTTTCAGTTTCTTACACTAGAGAGATAATGTGATATTTAGCCATATGTGTCCACTTTATTTCACTTATGATTATGGTCTCAAGGTCTATCCATTTACCAATAAATATCTCAGTTGTATCTTTCTTTATGGCTGAGTAATACTCCATTATATAAAAAAACACATCTTTTTTATTCATTCCTTGGTTGATGAGCATTAGGGTTGCTTCCAAGATTTAGCTATTACAAGCTGTGCTGCTATAAACATGGGTGTGCATATATCCTTATGGTATGATGCTCTTCTTTTGAGAAGATATACAGAAGGGAAATAGCTTGGTCAAATGGGACTGCTAATCATAGTTTTTTTGAGGGATCGCCACACTGATTTCCAGAATGGCTGCACTAGGCTACATTCCCACCAACAGTGGAGAAGGGTTCCTTTTTCCCACAGCCTTTCCAGCATTTGTTATTAGTTTTTTTTTTAAGAGAATAAGACCAAACCAAACAAAAACAGAATAAAACCAACAAAAAACAAACAGTGAAAGTGATACAGGACCTCAAAACAAGACAGTAGGAAATCAACAATGGCTACCATAATATATATTGCCATCTTCAAAATAGCTGCCCACACCACCAGACATAACAAAATCAAACCAAACAAAACAGAATATGACCAATTAAAATAAAACAATGAAAATGACACAGAACTCCAAGACAAAACAATAGGGAATCAACAATGGCTACCACCTTCCCTTTTTAGATGTTTCCTCCCCTTTCACTTTCATAGTGTCTGTTGTACATTTTGGATCCCACTAACTTGTTCAGTTTTTTATACTAGGGAGAAAGCACAATGTTCACCTATGTGAGTCTGAACCATTTTACCCGAGAGCATGATCACAATTTGTATCCATTTACTTACAAGAGCCTCATGTTTATCCTTCTTTATAGCTGAGTAGCTTTCCACCATACAAAAATGCTATATCTTTCTTATCCATTCTGCAGTTGATGGGCAAGCTGCCCATGGTTTTTTCTGGTTCCCTGTTGCGTGGAGCATTGTTTTCTCTCCTTTGACTTTCAATCTGAATTTCCTTTCACATTAATGTGTTTATTATATACCACATATTGATGGATCTTGTTTCTTGATCCACTCTGCCTGTGTTTTTTTTTACTGGTGAATTGAGGCCATCTACATTAATGGTTATGGCCAACACGCACTGGTTCATCTCTGCCATGCTTTTTTCCTGCTCTTACCTCCCTACACTCAATTGTCTACCCTGCTCGGTAGTCCCACTTTTCTGCTGTTCCTAGGACTGTGGTCATTTTTATCTTTCTCTAGAATGTCCTTCAGTGCTCTTTGTAGGGTTGGTTTGGTGGTCATTGATTCCTTCAGTTGTTCTTTGTCATGAAAGTATCTTAATTCTCCATCAATTTTTTTTCTCCTCCATCAATTTTGAAAGATAGTTTTGAAGCTATGTCAATCTGGGTTAGGAGTTGTTTTCTTTTAGGACTTGAAATACTTCACTCCAAGCTCTTCTTAACTTGATGGTTTGTGTTGAGAAGTCCATCATGATTCTGATGAGTTTTCCTTCATAGGTGATCCACTTCTTTTCTCTAACAGTCTTTAATATTCTGTTCTTGTACTGAATTTTCTGGGATCTTGATTATTATATGTCTAGGTATAGATTTATTTTGGTTATGGCTAGCTGGAGTTCTATATGCCTCACTTATCTGTATGTCAGGTCCTTTTCCCATGCTTGAGAAGTTCTCAGCTATTACTTCTGTAAATGGCCTCTTTATGTCATTTACTTTTTCTCTGACACCTATCATTCTTAAATTATTTTCCTTTGCATCATCTTGCAGTCATTGTATTGTTATTTCCTGATTCCTTGTTATCTTTAAGAGATCTTTCCTTTCGCAATTGCTAGCAGCCATCTTGAATCAAGGTCTGAAAGTCTATCTTCAGTTTCTTTCAAGCAGTTTTACCAGCTTTCAATGGAGCTTTTAATTTCCTGGATATCTCTTTGAGTCTGTTTCATGCATTTCAATTCTTCTCTATATTGTTCATTCAAGGTATCCCTCATTTTCCTATGCTCCTCTTTTTTCTCTCTATGTCTTCTTTAGATATGCTCAGCAACCCTTTTATTATGCTTGTCATTTATTCTTTTACCTGAGATATTATTTCTGGTCTGATTTCTTTTACAGCTTCATGAAGTAGTTTCTTTAATTCAGTTGCCATCATCCCAGAAATTTCAGTTGTGTGACTTCTGACTTGCCATATCCATGTCTCCTGGACTTGTCATGTTTGGACTGGGAGCCACAGATCACTTTCTGCTCCTTCGTTTTGACATTTTCCTGGGTTCCTCTGCACAAGCGGGTTGAGGGTTCTCAGGTGATTCCCACATTGGCTACCCATTCACAGTGTAGGGGGATGGATCAAGCACCTGGGTTTCTCCCAACCTGGGTTCCCTAGGAGGCAGTGGGGTGTGGAGCAGGCTTTCCTAGACATTTGTGGTTTCTCCAAGGTGTGACTGGCTGGTTCTCCTGGCTCGCTCTGGATAGCCAAGGGAGAGTTCAGATTGCGGTGGTGGCTGGAGTGCACGCAGGGACGGGGCTGGCTGCTTCTCCTGTAATTGGTTGTTTTCTTTTTTCTTTTTTTTTCTTTTTTAGTCGTTTTCTTAGTAACAGCCATTCCTTCTGGGGTGAGATGGAATCTCAATGTTGTTTTAATTTGCATTTCTCAAATGACCAGTGAAGTTGAACATTTTTCCATATATTTATTATTTATTTGCGTATTGTACTTCTTCATATGAGAAATGTCTGTTTATCTCAGATACCCATTTTTACCTTGGGTCTTCGAATTTGGATGGCCTGATTTTTTTTCAGTTCCTTATATGTTCTAGATGTAAGTCCTTTGTCTAAGAAACAGCCGGCACAAATTTTTTCCCATTCTGTGGATTGTCCCTTTGCTCTGTTGGTGATTTATTTTTCTGTACAATAGCTTTTTAATAAGATGAGATCCCAGTTGTTGATTCTTTGTGATAGTTACTGTGCAATCAGGGTTTTGTTCATAAAGTCTTTGTTTATACTTATGTCTTCCAGAGTTCTACCTATTCCGTTTTCCAGCAGATTTAGTTTTTCTGTTTTAATATTTAGATCTTTGATCCATTTTGATTTTAGTCTAGTGCATAGCTATAGACATGGTTGTAGTTTTAGTCTTTGGCATGTGGAAAGACAGTTTTTCCAGCACCATTTATTAAAGAGGCTACCTTTCTTCTGGTGAATGTGTTTTGCCCCTTTGTCAAAGATGAGGTGGCTGAGTGTGTTTAGAGTTGTTTCTGCATCTTCTAGTCTGTTCCATTGATCATCAGGTCTATTTTATTGCCAGTACCATGCTGTTTTTATCACAGTAGCTTTGCAGTATAATTTCAGGTCAGGGATTGTGATGTCCCCTGCCTTGCCTTTGTTGTCTAGAATTGATTTTGCTCTTCTGGGTCCCTTTTGGTTCCAAATGAATTTTAGGATTGTTTGCTGTAGGTCTGTGAGGAAAGGTTTATTTAGCTCATAGTTTGTAGAGGTTTCAGTCTGTAATCACCTGACTCCAATGTAAGATGGCTTGGCAGAGAACAGTCAAGGTGAACAGAAAGTAGCAAAGCAACAAATGGGCAAGACAAGCCTCTTTCTGTCCCTTACATTGTATCCAGTCTACTGGTATTAGGGCAGTGCCAGTCCAATCAGTGGCTTGAACCAGCAATCACCCACCCTTGATCCAAGCACCCTTAATCCCAGTATTGCACTATGAATCAGTCAAACACTCTAGATTCAGCTACCTGCAATAAAAACACTATGACCACACAAGACTTCAGAGGGACATCTAGACACAACCCATAATAGACAGGAAGTCTTCATGGGAAAAAACCTAGAGCAGAAGCCCCAACAGCAGCCAAACCTGCACTACCATGGATGTAGTGTTTGAGGTTCAATGGCAACAAAAGTGCAAGTTAACTCTGGGGGAGCCCATTCCTGGGGAGCTCCCAGAGCTCTGCGAGGCTGGCACAGCGATGGTCAGAGTAACAGAGCCTCAAGTTCTGACAGCAGAGGGGGAAGAGTAGCCACTGTGAAACACACTCAGAGCCAAGGCCTCCCCTCAGAGGGAAGCGTTGCCTCATACCCTAATAAGACACAGTTTTCCTGGAGCCTAAATGAGCTGGAGAGAGGGACACACTCAGCAATAACCCCCTCTTGTCGTCCTGTCTTACATAAGGAGGGAAGCAACTAAGAAGCAGATATGAAGGTCGCAGTCCAGAGATACAGGTTCTGTACTGAGACATAGTAATGGGACTAGAGAATGCACACACACACACACACACATGCACACATGCACACACATACAGTTCTTGCCACCATGGCAACAGGGCTCCTGTTTTATAACAGGGATGTCTATTGAAAGAACTGAGACTTTCTTTAAAAACAAGTCTCCAGGAAAACTCATACTCCTGCCCCATCCCCCAAAATGAGGGATAAAACCAAGCCCCAAGAAATTTTAGCTTCTGACACCTACAGTCACAACACATCATAAACTTCTGGTTAGACAAACATAAAGCCACAGACAAGGACCAGATTTATTTCAGTTCCTTTTACTGAGTACCTCATGTCAGAGAGGATGAGTCAACTTTCTGTCACCGTGACAAAATAACTGAGTTAATCCACTTAATGAAGGGAAGGTTTACTCTGGCTCACCATTTTGGAAGTTTCAGTGCATGGATTCTCGGCCCTGTTGCTCTGGGTGTGTGGCAGCACAGTGTGTCACAGTGGCTGTGCCTGGCAGAGAGTTTCTTCATCGCAGAGTAACTGGGAAGGAGAGAGAGACGGAAAAGGGCTAGAGAGCAAATATCCTCTTCAAAAGCACACCTTCCATGGGTCTGGCTTCCTCCCACTCGGCCTGCCCTCTTAACTGTTCTACTCCCCCAGTCTTGTCGCAGGAACCCACCAAGCCCTCAGCACATAGGTGTTTGTGGGACACATTGAAGCTACAGTGTGGCTTTCAACAATAACAAACAAACAAACAAAAATCCTATGTGGGCACACTACAAGAAAATGCAGCTTAAAGAGACACAGACTCAAATGTGGCAGGGATGTTGGAATTATAAGAGCAGAAATTTAAAGCAATAATGAGTGACACGCTACGATTCTAATGGGAAAAGTGGACAACGTGCATGGACAGCTAGATAACGTAATCAAAGAGATGCAAACTCTAAGAATCACAGAGATGTACAAGAGAAAAGGAGGGGGAAAACACTGTAACAGAGCGGGAGCACGTCTGGGAGCTCATGAATAGCCTGGATATGGTGGAGGAGACAATCAGTGCAAAGAGAAGAAGGACTGGGAAAGTTAAAACAACATAGCCAAGGACTGTTTGCCAATTACAAAACTAACAAAGACAGAAGAAACAGAGAAAGAAAGAGAGAAAATATTACCGAAGTGGTGCCTGCCTGTAATTCATCACTGGAGAGGCTAAGGCAGAAGGATTGCTGTGAGCTCAAGGCTAGCCTGGGCTGCATAGTGAGGTTAAGAACAGCCCAAGCTACAAAAAATACAATAATGAGAGAGAGAGAGAGAGAGAGAGAGAGAGAGAGAGAGGGAGGGAGAAGAGAGAGAAAGACAGACAGACAGACAACTTAAAGTAACAAGTGCTAAACCACAGATCCATGAAACTCAGTGAACACCAAGCAGGACAAATACTTTTGTTGTTTGATCATTTTTTCATGCCTGCCTCTTGTAATCTGAGCACATGCTCTGAAGATAATAACACACAATGTACTAACCATTGTTACTCTCACATTATTTCGTTTTGAAACTTTGTATCTTTGTTTTTATTTTTTTCCTCTTTAAAAAATTCTGTACCTGGGTGTAACACATTCAAATGACTGAAAATCTAAGGCAAAGAGGAAATCTTGAAAAGTTGTCAGAGGACAAACAAACAAACAAAAAGCACCCCTAGAAGAACAAAGATAAGAATGACATCAGATGACCCTTCAGAAAACATGCAAGCAATAAAGTAGAATGAAATAGTTAGGGTTTATCTTAGTTACTTTTCTTGTTGCTGGGACAAAATAACTGACACTCACAAATTTAAGGAGGAAAGGTTTATCTTGGCTCACAATGTGTAGAGCAGTCCATGGTCTGCTGGCTCCAAGGCAGGACGGCTCAGCCGAGAAGCATCACAGAGGAGAAACAGTCCGTGGCATGGCAGGAAGGAGCTAGCAAGCAAGCCTTCCTTTCCCTTTTATCTTACCCAAGCTAACCGTTTTGGTAGAGCCACTCACACACAGGGTGGGCCTTCCACACCTAGAACTGTGCTAGACCTATCAGTGAGCTAAGTTAGCACCACTCACCCTAGACCCCCAAGTCCCCACTTATGAGAGCGTGCGACTTGGGAGGACATGTACATACGAGCCATAATGGGGTGAGAAAAGAAATGCCACGCTAGGATCCTGTGCTCATGGAACACTGCTTTTCACAAATGGAAGAGAAATGAAGATTTTCTCATATAAATAAATATTGAGGAAATTTATCACAAGTAGACTTGCCATATACCACTAATGTTAAAATAAGTTCTTCAAAGAGAAGAAAATTGAAAAAGCTCAGAAATCTACATAGAAAAGGAAGCCCATTAGGGACAGAATAAATAAAGGTAAAGTGTATGAATTGCTTCCTGATATGTTGGAACATTATTGATTTTGTATATCGAGCTTGAATCCAGCAGTCGATAACTTCGATTGGTTAATTGTTATAACTAAATATGTTGTCTTTATATTCTTTAGGTTCTTTATGTAAAAAAAAAATAAACTTGTTTATACATGAACATTACTTTGCTTCTTTCTAATTCACATGGCTGTTTCTGTTCACATGGCTTTTGAAAACTTGCAAGGATATTGTTGGAAAAACAATCATAACAGATAGTATTTTTCTGTCCTGAAGTTAAAGAAAATGCTCCTGATAGTTAATTATTAAGTATAATGTTCATTGTAATTTTATTATGTAATATTAGTTTCAATGCATAAATAAGAGTAAAATTCTCTCATAATGAACTTTTATCAAGAATGGCTTTTAATTGAACATTCTCAA
>RJWM01013296.1:0-53794 GCA_004363535.1 Dasyprocta punctata | reverse complement strand
AGCCCTAGCCTACTGGAATTTGAAACCAAGGGGGCAAACTCTGATGGAGGAGCTGGGGTTTGGAAGCCTGAGCTGTTTTGGGTAGTTGGTAGATGCCGTTTACTGGAGAAGGCATTGAGAATTCAACAAAGACAAGAGCTGCAACTTTCTTTCCCTTTGGGGTGTTATAGAAATATTCTAGCCTGGGATGTTCAGGCTGACTGAGCCAAGGGTCAGGGGTCAACTAGAAGTGACTCAAACATGAACTGGATACTATTCAAAACTGTAGGGGTGGTGGTGTATGCCTGTAATCCCAGCACTCTGGGAGGCTGAGGCAGAAGCATCTCAAGTTTGAGCCCAACCTGGGCAATTTAGTCCCCTAATGGGACCCTGTCTCAAAATAAAAAATAAAAAAGGATCTGGGGATGTAGCTCAGTTCAATCTCTACTACTGAAAACAAACAAACAAACAAAAAAAAACCTGCAAAAATTTAGAAGGGAGAATTTATCATTTAGCTGAAGACTCTCGTATTGTATAGATCATCCAGCCAGTCATTCAGGTAATCAACATTTATTGAATGCCTACTCTATGCCAGGCACTATGATGAAATAGTAAAATATATTTCTCTCTTTAAATTGTCTGCCCCCTCTTTCTTTCTTTCTTTCTTTCTTTCTTTCTTTCTTTCTTTCTTTCTTTCTCTCTCTCTCTCTCTCTCTCTCTCTCTCTCTCTTTCTTTCTTTCTTTCTTTCTTTCTTTCTTTCTTTCTGTTTTTTTGAGACAGAGTCTTACTATGTAGTTCAGGCTGGCCTTAAACTCACTGTGTAGCCCAAGTTGGCCTCAAACTTGCAGTGATCCCAGTACTGAGGGAGGCCGAGGAAGGAAGATGGCAAGTTCAACTCCTTCCAAGACAATTTAGAGAGAACTTACTTCAAAAAGAAAGAAAGAAAAAAAAAAAAAAGAAGAAGAAGAACAAGAAGAAGATGGGGATGTAGTTCAGGGTTAAGTGACCCTGGGTTTGATCCCCAGTACTGAAACAAACAAAGAATACTTCTCAAGCTGGAGCTGAAGCTTGGTGGCAGAGTGCTTGCTTAGCATGTGCTTTTAGTAGTTTTTAATTACAAAAGATGATCTAAGCATAGTAGCACTGGCCAGTAATCCTTGTAATCTGGGAGACTGAGGCAGGGGGAGTGCAAACTGGAGTTTAACCTGGGCAATTTAGCAGCTTTACAAGATCCTGCCTCAAAAAATAAAAAAGGGCTGGGGATTCAGCTCAGAGTGAAGACCCTGGGTTCCATCCCTAGTACTAAAAAATAGAGGAGAGACAGAGAGAGAGAGAAAGAGAGAGGGAGAGGAAGAGGGAGAGGGAGAGAGGGAGAGAGAGGGAGACAGGCAGACAGAGGCAGAGACAGAGACAGAGAGAGACAGACAAAGAAATGTAGCATTGGGCAACACAGATAAAATCAATTGAATTTAAGATTTAGGCTACAGAAAAGCCATAATTGTCTATAACATGAATCGTAATTCCTTTGCAACCTGTCATCATCTACATTGAGTGTTTTATGCTGTGAAAAAAATTTTTTTTTCTTCCAGTATTTGAGACATTTTCCAGAAAGGTCCATCAGTCTTGCATTTGAAGTTCTAGCCACCAAACCTTCACTTCATTCTTTCACTTTCACTGAAGGATATTAAATGAGTGTTTGCTAAATGCACATTGCTGGAGAGATATTAGGACAATGTGTACCTGAACCGAATTTTGGTTTCTTGGGAGAGACTGGAAACTAGAATGACTAAAAAACTGTGTTCAGTAATATATTGTGAACTCCGAAGGCCCTCCTGGGGCTCAGATGAAGGAGAACTCACTTTGGGGCTTTGGGTGTAAGAGAAAACTTCCTGGAGGAGGCAGCATGTGAATGAGACTTCAAATGGCAGAGGGCACGGTGGACAGCCAAGCTTGCAGAGCAGCCGTGGTGCACAGAGCAGGAGAAACAATGGAGATAGGTCTAGAGAGGAACCATAGGTCATCCTGGAGCTGTAGCCAGAGTGTGGTTAGACCCAGACAGACAAACTGTAGGATGTGGACTGCAGAACTGCGCTGAGACTACAGACGGTGCTTTGAGAGCCTTGAATGCATCGTTTATACTTTATCACAAACGTAATGAGATTTCCAAGCAAATTTGGAGCCATGGATGCTCTGTGCACATTGGGATTTTAGAAAGATTATGCCAGTGGTTATGTGTGGATTGCTGGGCTGGAACAAGAAGAAATTTGAAGGGCAGAGTTTGTGGAGGGAAGAATCCATAGACAGCAGACTTTGGGGAGGGAGGAAAAAAGAATTGTGACATGAATGGATTTGAGGGAGCTTGTGAAGGCAAAGTCATTGGGGCTTGGTGACTACATGAGGGAAATGAGAAGTGAGGAGCGGGCTGATTAAGGGTGGTATGGGGCGGGCTTTATTTCTTAGTGAGTAGGACAACGATGGCACCATTGGCAGAAACATGAAAATTGTTTTGGAGCCGGGCGTGGTGGCGCACGCCTTTAATCCCAGCCCTCGGGAGGCTGAGGTAGGAGGAGCACTGTGAGTTCAAGCCTGGTTTGGGCTACCACAGGAGCGCAAGGCCAGCCTGAGCTACATAGTAAGACGCTGCCTCAAAAAAAAAAAAAAAATAGGGCCGGGAGTTTGGCTCAGTGGCTTAAGTGCCTGTCTGGCAGGCGCAAGGCTGTGAGTTTGATCCCTGGTGCCACCAAAAAAAAAAAACAAAAAAAAACAAAAAAAAAAAACTGTTTTGGAAATTTCAGCTAAGCAAAACAGAAAAAAAAAATGAATTTAGGCATGTGGAGCTGGAGGTGGTGATGGGACACTAGGTGGATGTGTCCAGCAGAACATTAGTCATAGCCAGTGTTTGGGTGTCCCTGGCTCAACTTCACTTATGCCTTTATTGCTCAGCAAAAAAATATTGGGCAAAGGAATATAGACTAGGCTGAATGAAGCCTTCCAAATATTGAGACATCTCACCCACCTCATTCAGTATAGAGTTAAATAAGCACCATCTCAGAATTTCATAGCAGGTCTGTACACTACCTCTTATGGATGTGTCTAATGGCCAAAGTTCAATAGCTAGAGTTTGGGCTTGTACCCAGACCTGCTGTATGGCAACTGGTCAACCCTCATCCCTTCTAGTTGTGGAATCTTGTCTCTGTTGCCTGTATCTCAGAGTTTGTGGCAGGGAAACTCTTCAGATGTTCGTGCATGCTATCAGGGACTGTGACATGGAGCCCTTTGGCTCAATCCAGCAAGCACCTTGTACTCCATCCTGGGCCTCAGCAAAACTTCTTCCCAATGGTTTATAAAGGTAGAAGGCGGGGTAGCCCTCACTCATCTTTTCCACTGTCACAGAACCGATTTTATAACTTGTTTCTTTTCGAGGCTGTCTCCCATCTGCCTTTAAACTTTATTTTCCCTGGATTTGACATTTTGGAAGCTGGGGGTGGGACAAAAGTTGTTGGCTCTTACACTGTTCAGTCCCAGGACCCATCTCTAAGGGCCAAAGCTCAAGCGACTAGGGATGGGAAGGTCAGCCTTTGACATCTTGAGAGCTCTGCCAACTGAAGCCTATTGATTAAGATAAGACTAATACATTTACCCTTATAAATACCAATTCTAGCTGTGTGGGAGGGACAGTGGCCTAGAAGATGACAGCAACATTTTCTGAAGGGCATGGCCTGCCATTAGGTGACTCACTGAGTATCCCAGCACTGCAGCCAGGAGGCAGGGACAAGAGCTGCCGTCTTTATCCTCTTGGGGTGGGATTCTTCTGTCTTGGCACCAGGTCTATATGAAAGCCTTCACGACTGACCCTCCTTCCTATGATCTCATCTGCCAGGGCACAGCTTCAGACTGGGAAGCAGAGCCCCAGCACCTGAATTTCCAAAATGTCCCAGGTCACTGGTCTTGGAGTAAGACTTGCTTGATTTTAAACTCTAACTCTTCTTATTCTGTTTATAATACATAAAATGGAGGTAATAATTCCAACTTCACAGGCTTGTGTGAGGTAATGTGTGGAAAAGTTTAGCAAAAAAAAAAAAATGAATTTAGCACAGTGTTCTAACCCAGTAAATGCAATCAATAGTGTTATTAGTACTACACTCCTGTATTTGAGTGTCAGTTTAGTAGTGGGTAACAGTGTGGTTACTGAACTTAAGACAACTTAGACTGTGACTGGCACTGCAAAATGTAATATTAAAAGTTAAATTGTTTTTTAGACATAAGCAGCTTTTCTAAACTTCCTCCTGCTGCACACACAATCAATACCTACTCTTCAGCCCAAAAGAAGTGACAGAATATGCAGATACAGGCCCCAGGAGGCCAGAGCTCAGGTTCCTTTCCATAAGACAGAAAAATAAACCAAAGATGGCTGCAGTGATAAAACAGCTGTGGAGATCTACATCATCTCTGTTTCCCCTACCCGCTGTTCCTTACTATAAAAGACCCTTACTCACAGGCACAAAATGGTGGTTTGAGGCATAGGGACCTTCCTGTCTCCTCAGAATTAACTTTTCCTTTTTACCAAAGTATATGGTCTCTTTTGATTTGGTCAGTGGTGAGCAAATGGACCAAGGGTATAAACCTAAGTGGCCGATAATAAGACCGGGTGTGAATCTGGAATCCTCCTCTTAGTTGAATGACCTTGGGCAACTTCATTTTGCTGAGTCTGTTTCCTCATTTGTAAAATGTGAATAACAGAACCTATCTCATGGGGTCACTGTGAGGATGAAATAATGCAGACTAAGTGTTCAGCACAATTGCCAGAAATGCTATTACCATTTTTTTTTTCAACCCTATATTCTCAAGGTGTTATCTTTTCTACAAACCCTTCTCGGATCTTCATTGATTTGGGTCCCTCTTAAAATTCATTTTATATTGTTCCTATCTTCCTAAAAGACCTGACTAGGCCTCCAAGGCTCACCCTGATCTCACCTTGAGGCAAGACTCCCACATTGTTATTGTGTCCCCAAACCCGAGAAATTCAATCCTATGAGCACTGAAATTAAAATTGTATTGTGTATGATACAGCAAAAGTTCCTAAAATCTTTTGAAACAGTTTTCTTTCGTTACGTTTCCACTCCCTAAGCAACTGTTCATTCTCCCATGTCTCCTTGTTGAGCGCCTGCTTCCCTCTCCAAGTTCCCTGGGATACTAAAGGCGCAGAGCTTTTGCAAACTACCTAGGCCTGAAACCCACCACTATAGGGGACCGTAGGCGCTTGCGCAGAAGGTCGCCACCGGCATGACGTCAGCGCGCCGGGCTCCGGCCGGCCTCCAGTGACGCCAGCCTCGCCACAGCCCCGCCCCCGCACTCCCGCGCGCTCCTGCGCATGCCCGTGCCTCCGCCCCCGTGCGTCACAGAATGGCCTCGGACACCCAGGCAGCTCCTGACGTGTCGGGGAGGAGCCTGGCGCGGAGGTCCGTAGAGTGGAGCTTGGGGCTGCAGAGGGAAGCGTCGCTGATCGGCTGGGCGGGCCTGGCCAGGCCAGCAGAACGGAGACGTCTGTCGAGCGGCGGCGAACATGAGCTTTTGACACATTAGAGGTGAGCCTGCGGCGCGGGGCCGCTCCCGAGGGCCCGAGCCGGGCGGCGGCGCTAAGGCCTGCCCCGGGGGAGCCTACCCGGCCTGGACGCCGAACGGGAGGCTCCTGCAAGCCGGCCCGGGGCTGGACTCTGGGGCGCCCAGTCCGGAGACAACTGTTCCAACCGCTCTAACTGTCCCCTTCTCGATCTGGTCCGAGGTGTGGTTCACCAGGGGTGCCTGCGAGGGAGCCGGCACGGCGGCTTCCAGATGTGCTTCTGTCCCGGGGTGGGGACGGAGGCCGGGACGTGGCACCGTGGGCCAGGGCGCTGGTGGCGCAAGGAGTGGCACAGTCGGAGGCGGCAGCGCGCACCCAGCCCACCTCCTTCAGCCTCTGCACAATCCCTTCAACTGCAAGTGTTAACAGCCATTTGGATTTTGATCTCCCATTGCCCCTTTCCATGGGGGGCGAGAGCGGGCGCAGCCCACGCTGGGCTCTGATTGGCATTCCCGTGACTCCCCCCGGAACTGCTTGTCACCCCCGTGGAGTTCAGGGAAGTGTCACCAACGGGTTCGGGTTGCTTGTGCTCGCCTCCCCGCTTCCCCCCGACTGGCTAGCGACGAGGTAACCACTTAAGTTTTGGTAAGAAAGTGAAGGTTCTTTCACTAATGATGATTACATTCCATTCCTGCATCGCCTTTGCACATTTCTGTCTCTTGAACCGTATGACGCTAAAGTTGTGACAGATAACAGTATTGCCACTTGCTGGATGGGGAAATTGAGCCTAGCTGAGGGCAGTGAAGTGATTTATAATTGGGTTCAAGTTGGTGAGAGGCTTAGTTTGGATCAGAATTTACGTTTCTAGGCTTGGAGTTCTGGCTTTATTTTTTATTCAATTAAAATCATACTGAGATAATTTTGATTACTAAAGCTTAAAATAAAATTTCTGGCAGAAGTTTCTGAGCAGTCCATAAAGGTGGAAAGATAAGTTTGATAGGACTAAAAAAGTTCTTATGATTGGCTTTGAAAAGTTTAAAATTCTGTAGATGTTATCTTTGGGAGAAGTAGAAGACTTTCAGTAAAAAGGCCTGTGTTATATACGAGCGAGGGGGTGTCCCAGAAGAACTCTTTCAACTTCATTAGTCCATCTTTACGTTTATTAACAAGAAGACAATGTAAAATAGATTTTGCTATTGTGCAAGAAATAGTTTTCCTGTAAATAAGGCGTTTTTGACAGGTTGTTTTCAACCTAAGTGAGTTGTCAGTTGTTAGATATCTGAAGATCATGTAGTGCATGATAATATGTAATGTAAAAGTTATAATTTAAGACTCATACTCCATTTATGAGAGACATGGCATTAAGGGAAGATTGGGGGAGAATACTTGATTATCGGCCTCATTCCACTTCAGAAAATTATACACGTACCATTGGAACACATGTTTATATTTATTAAGTTTTTGGTCTCCGTATATTTTTTTTTCTATTTTTAGATTTATATTTTTTGATATTGGCTAATTTTCTTTAGCCTTAGTATCTCTAGCTACATAGTTCCAAATGGCAGTGAATACATTCTCCCGGTATAATTTGAGTCAAACGAACACTTTTTTTAGACCCTAAAGCAATCTTATTGTATCTGCAGTGGTAGTACATTTTTGTTATTTGTAAAAAATTGGATTTTTAAAAAGGGTAAGTCTGATAAAATTAGAATGATAGAGCTGGATAATTTAGGAAACAAATATGTGTGAACAGAGTAAGAACTTTTTGCTTAGTTCTTAGTCTTGCTCATAAAGGCAGTTCCAAAAGAGAAGTTTCAGGAGTATTTTCAATAGTGGTGGTGTCACACTGAAATATGAATATAACTCCCTGAAATGATTGATGTTAAGGAGTCATTTGTGTGTTTTAGATTCTGAAGCCTGTTTACTTTATGGTCAAACTTAAAAGATCCACTACCGAACTACCAATTCTTAATAATTTAATGAACACTTATGATGTGTTTACTATGTGTCAGGATCTGTTAAAAGTACTTTATAAATATTAAATCACTACTCATAACAATCTCATGTTAGTGATTATCTCCACTTTATAGGAGAGGAAATAGGGTACTGAGTAGTTGAATAACTTACCCACGGTCACCCAAATAGTGAGTAAAGGAGCCTGATTTCAAATCCAGGCAGTTTGAATTCAGGGCCTGCGGTCTTAATCAGTATGCTATTCTATTCCTACAACTGATTCTTGGTTACATTTTTACATTTGATTTATTCTGGAAAACATGATGGTCATTTTAGTAAAAGATTTCTGGCATAGGTTATAATATAGGTTATAATATTGTTTGAAGGACCAAGAAGCAAGTTGTGAAAGTAGCTTTTTGATTGGAAGAAGTCTGAACATTTAGTTCACGTAAGATTCGGTTAGAAAATTAAGAATGCGTGTGGAAAGCTGAGTGTGGTGGTGCTGTAATCCTAGCATGGGAGAAACTGAGGCAGGAGGATTGCTTAGAGTTCAAGGCTAGTCTGGGATATATAGTGGATTCAAGGCCAGTCTGAACTGCATAGCAGGACCTTGTCCCAAAAACCAGAAAACAAGACAAAACGGAACAAAGGAATATGTTTCTGTCTTACAGCCAGAGAACAAATGGATTCTTCATAGCACACTCAGAGGTGTAAACAATGTTGTTCCCCAGAGATCAGCTCTTAGTCAAGTGTCCTTCAGGACAGTCACTGCCTTGAGGTTCTGATACCATATATGCAGGTAGCAAAGAGCAAAAAAAAAAAAAAAAAAACCACCACCACCCAGAAAAGCTTCAAAGTGGCAGTGTGAGTCACATTTATAGATGAAAACAATCCTGATCCTATTTGTAGGAGTAGATTCATATTTAAATACAGTACAGTAAGTAATTCAAATGAATGTCAGATGCTGAGGAGGGCATCTAATAGTCATTAGGAACTTCCATAAGAACACTAGCCTGTGGATCACAATTGGCAGTATCATCAAGTGCTGCATGGTAACAAAAAGAGTACTGAAAACTCAAAAGAAAAATTATCCTACCAGTGAGTAAAATGTAGAGCACTGAAGTAACACTAGTTATTCAGCTTCAGAAAGCTTATTTGTAAAAGCGTGGCTGCAAAAATATTTACGAAACTGACATGAGTGTTAAATGACCATAGGCTCAAAAGACAAGAAATGTTAACTTTGGAAACACCAAAGCTGAGAGGTATTATCACAGTCGACACAAATCATAAAAAAGAATACAAACTTGTTTACCAAATCCTGGGACCTTACAGTGGAACAGCATATGAAACTTATGACAAATGTACATTCAAAAAGGGGAAGTTCTTTGATAGCGATGAAATTATGGAACTTATTTCAGTTGCTTAAAATAATGTAAAAATCAGTCAATTTAAAATTATAGATTTGAAACCATTCTTTAAATTGTTTTATATAAGAATCAGGACTTTCTTAAATTGCTTTTTTATTCCCTGAGGTTTTTATTTGCTCTTTTTCTAATTGACAGGCGAGTATGCTTTACCATAAACTCAGGTTTATCCAGCTTCTTTTTTTTTTTTTTTTTTTTTTTTTTTTTTTTTTTTTTTTTTTTTTTTTTTTTTTTTTTTTTTTTTTTTTTTTTTTTTTTTTTTTTTTTTTGCGGCACCAGGATTATCCAGCTTCTTGATCATGCTGTTTTATGGAATTCCCATTGTTTTTGGAGCCAACCCTTGGTTTGAGCTGCTCTCTGGACCTGATAGTCTAGAATTCATCCTGGGACTTCTTTTCATTGCAGTCCTAGGTTGGAGTCCCTGTGGGCTGCATCCTGTGCAGTCAGGTTGTGGTTTTTCTTCCTTCCTTTGTAACTCTCAGGGAGTTAGTTTTTGTAGGAGAAAAATTTTCTCTCATTTCCTGAATTATCTGTTTCTTCTCAGTTCAGTAGGTCCAGCGTTTTTTCTTCATGCTACTGGGTGTCTCATTTGTCTGGTAGTTCTTGGCTGTCCAGGTGTATTTAGGACTGATGACTGAATGATTGAGGTCCCTGGTGGACAGTAGTTTCTCCAAGGTTCTCATCAGCAAGACCCATTATTCTTTGTAGTGCTTACACAACTCACCATGAATGTGGCTTGTCATATATCACACCAATAATTTGTACCACTGGAAATAATAGATTTTATAATTTTGATTTTAATACCTGGCAGTTAATTGTGAGGTAGAAATAAACTACCCAAAAGTCTTTTTGCTTATTTTTTCTTTAAGGAAGGGATTCAGATGTTCAAAGTAGATGTTCTTTCTACTTTGAAAGTAAGGCGAATAGTGAAGGAAAGATTGTAAGTTAATTCAAGTGATATTTGTTGAACTTTTGTGTTCCGTGTTTCTGGTGATGTGTGAATTATGGGAGGATTTGTGAATAAGGCACAGGACCTGCCGTCAAGGAACTAACTAGGGAGAATACACCTTTTTTTCTTCTGAAGTTGGTTGTTGTTGAAAACAGAGTTAGTAGCAGTTGTGTTACCCTGGTTCTCACAACATTTTGCAAAAACCAGAATTCATTGTGTTGGTATCAGGAACGATATTTGGGCTGCAGGTGTAGTTACCAGTGTTGAAATGGTAGCATATCCAAGTTTAGGGACCGGTGCCCATGATCTTGTGATGATCTTCTTTAGAGTTGGATTTATAGATTTAAATGTAATCACAATTTTAATCGTTTTGAGAGAAAGACCTTCTGTAGAACATTCAAAGGGCACAGGGGTTATTGCCTCATCTCTAGATGCTGCCTCATGTATCTCATAATTCTATCCTTACTGGGACTGTTAAAATGTGTCCTTTACCTCAAGGAGAGTTAGGCTATAACTCTGAGGAGTTACTGATACCACATTATGATGACTTCAAGCATGTACTTTGGCATACGAATACCTCTTGGTGCTAGATGAGCCTCGTTCTCATAGAAACCTTACTACAGCATAAACTAGTTACAAGTAAGATTACCTGTCTGTCTGAGAAAGTGAAGTGGAATTTGGGAACTTTGATGAAGGGACAGGATTATAAAATCAATCAGTGAAGAAACATCATAAGTTATTTAATATAGTCCAGACCGTTTTAAGATGAAAAAAGGCTCTAAGAGTTTAAGCTGTTTGCTTAAGTAATTTAACAACAGAATTGGAATCCTACAACCCAGCCTCAACAAGACTTCCCAGTGTGTAGGGTTAATGTTTTAAAGTGCTGTCATGCTATAAAGGTATCTACAAGAACAGAATAATACAGACAAATGTGTGCTTGTGTAGGGGTAGTCAGATTAGAGGGCAGTGTATTTGTCTAATAAATATTTATACAGTGCAGAACAATATTTGACACATGGTAGGTGTTGGGTAAATGTTTGCAAGCATTAGGTGCTTTCTCTGAGCAAGGTTTTATGCTTGGTGCCATGAAGGAATATAAGATATGTCAGGGATCTATTTTGTTCAGAGAACTTTCAGGCTGATTGGTAATTTAAGATAATTGGAAAGTTGACTAACAGATGTCAAAGTAATAATAGTATGACCAAGAAAGACTTGATTAGGCCTCAGAGGAATTAAACCTGCTGCATAAAGTTACATTTTTGTTTTATTCCATTAAAAACTTTTGTGCATACCTCTTTGGTATATGCACCTAGAAATTAGGGCTCTATTTGTTCTTACCTTTGATAGTTCTTGCTAAGTCTTTATGAATGAACTGTGGTAGACCAACTCCCAAGTTCTCTACATCTCCAGGGTTTCATTAATTTACTTTTAAAGTCTTGTTCTTGCTGTCCACTATGGATTATGTTGAATCAATTATGGTTTAATCCAGTCCATATTATCTCCTATAGTCCACACATTGTGGTGGGATAGAAATAAATATAGTAATGCTGCACAGCCTAACAGAGCACACAAAGGGGTAAGGCGGTACATTGCTGTGTGGCAGAGACGTTATTGAAAGCATGTGTGGGGTTAGCCCCACACATAGTTGAGAGCACAGGAGATTTAATGCTGTTTAAACGAGGACAAGAAAGGCTTTCTGGAAACGGTGACAGCTGGATTTTAAAGAAAAAATAAAAACTTTCCAAATGTTAGGAATTGAAAGCCATTTCAGGTAGAGAAAACATCCAGATCTGAAATAGCGTGGGGTATTAAGACAGTTTTGAACAATAGTACTGGGATATAAAGTGTGATGCTTAGGAAGGGGCTGTAGGACATAGTAGGCACAAATGTAGGGTGGGTCTGATTATTTTGGTATTCCATAACCTAACAGTCAGTTGAGAGTTTTAATTAGTCCAAATGCAAGGTTAATTAAATAGATTTTTCCCCTCCCTCTCTGAATGCAAGAGATCTGAAGGCAAAAGGTCTTTGAGTGGTGATGTGTGCCTGAAATTCTAGCTGCTCAGGAGGTTGAACAAATTTTAGGCCAGGCTTGAGTTAGGAAAAGTTTCGGACTAAAAGATAATTAGCAAACAGAAGACTTTAGAAATGTGATAGTAGTAAATTATTGGGCATGTCTAATCTGGTAGCATCACCTGGAATGAAACATTCAAGCAGGGGTTTTGATGCAGTTGTACAATAGGGAAGAGCATGCAGCGGCAGCATCTCTGACATTATGCTTGTTTCTGTCACCTGATTTCCAGAACAACAGCTTGGAACTCTGTGCTGGATGATTCTGTGGCACCATGTCACCCAAATCCAGGGCGGCAACCTCATTGACTTTGTACCAGAGCACTATGTTGTGTCATCACCTGTCATGACCTCACCCTCGATATTTGTTGTTCCTGAGTAGGACAGTGAAGTGATATATGTGCCTGAGTTATATGAGAGAGTTAAACACTCCTAGAGTCTTTCATATTTAACTCCCTCCAGAATGCTACAGATTTTAAATTTTTACTTAGAGTTCTGTGTTCTCAATTTATAATAGTTTGTTTTTAATATTTTATAGGCTTTCTTGATCATGGATGGTGAAGATATACCAGATTTTTCAAGTTTAAAGGAAGAAACTGCTTATTGGAAGGAACTTTCCTTGAAGTATAAGCAAAGGTGATGTTGAAAAGTAAATTAAAAGTAGGGAAAGGCATTTGGAATACACTGTCTAGTTTGGGCTCCCCACCCCATATTGGGGGTTGAGCCCAGGGCCTTTGCTCAAAGTTACATCTCCAGTTCTTTTTTTACTATTTTTTATTTTGGGACAGAGTGTCACTAAATTGCCTAGTTACCCATGCTGGGATTGAATTTGTGATTCTCCTGCTTCAGCCTCCCAGAGTGCTGGGATTACAGGCATGCCCAGCTTGTGTTTTTTTTTTTGGACAAAGCCAAATTTAGAGTTTCAGACTTCAAATTGTGATTTTAGAAGTAGTTATAACATTGCTTGTATTTAAGTAGCATCAACATACCATGCATTTTTATTGTTCAAAAATAAAAGGGAAGTGGTGGGCATGGTGACACATGCTTGTAATCCCAGCACTTGGGAGGCTGAGGTAGGAGAATTGCCACAAGTTTGATGCCAGCCTGGGCTACATAGTGATTTTAAGGCCAGCCTGGACTACATAGTGAGGTGCTGTCTTAAAAAAATGTAATGGGAAAGCTTAGTGCCTGTCTTGGTTACTTTTTTATTTTATTTTATTTATTTATTTATTTTTTGTGGCACCGGGGATCGAACTCACAACCTTGTACCTGCCAGGCAGGTGCTTAAGGTGCTGAGCCAAACCCCCAGCCCTTATCTTGGTTACCTTTTTCTCATTGCTGAGACAAAACACATGACACCCAAAATTAGGGAAGGAAAGGTTTATTGCTTACAGTTCTTGGAGGTTTCAGTCCCTACTCAGCTGGCTCCAAGGCAGAGTGGTGTGGCAGGGGGGCAGCTGTTTATGGCTGCCACAAAACCGCGAGGCAGGAACTGGCAAGAGAGACATGCCTTCTTCCCGCCCTCACACTGTATGTTGGCTCTGCCCCTGGGCAGGTGCAGCACTCACATCGCCAGTCCCAGTGCCAGACAACAAACCAGTCACAAACGCTAGACTCAGCCGTGTCTATGCCATGATTACATGAGACTTGGCGGGGCCATAGGAATATAAACTAAAACAGTGCCTTTATGAGATCTTTTGATAGTTTGCCTCTTTGAATGTTTACTACTAGACTGGACCATCTTTGGTCTGCTGTGTGTGTACTATTTTTGCCTCATTTGCCCATTTGGAGAATGCTGTAATGGACTTTACTTCTCTTTGGGCAAGCATGATTAGTGTCTAGAGCTGGGAAAGCTTTGATGGAGGAAGATATGCACAAGAGCTGTGGAACAGTTTATAAAAATTTCAGTTATTTTACTTGGTTGGGAGACTTAGAGATAATAACTTTTCAGTATCAAACTTGTTTTAAATTTCTTTCTTAAGAATGGAATACTTAAAAAAAATGGAATACTTTTTTCCAAAATAGTTATACATTTTGCTACTTTGGTTAACAACATTAACTGAGCCTTATCAAACCTTATTGATCTGTCATTGTTATCACTGAAGCCAGTTACTCTGTTGTGCAAATATATATAGATGATATGTATTTATGGCAGGGACTCTTTTTTGTGTCACAGATGCCTTTGTATGGTGTGAGAACCTACGGACCTCTCCTCTAAATGTTTATAAATACATAAAATTAAGTAGAGAGATTACAGAGGAAGCTAATTGTTTGAAAACAATTTATCTATTAAACTAATTTGTGATATGGTGATGATGTGTCAGTGCATAACTGAAAAAAGATTTAGGGGAGTGTGTAATAACTTTGAATTAGTGGTGAGAATAAATGATAGAGAGCTGCAAAACTCTTATTAATGATATGAATACCTGTGATTTGTGAAAATAAAGATGCATTTTTTTCTTCTAGTTTTAAGTTCTATGGAAGAAGAAGCTAAGGGTATTGAACCATGTAGACTTTTATAACTATTAGAATCACTGATTTGTGAGTTTTTTGGGGGGACTAATGGCTTGTTTTCGTTGAAACCTAAATATATAGAGTAAAAAATACAAAACAGATTGTCTTTATTGTTTAGCATATTTTATGAGAGCTTTAGTTTTCAGTCAAAGATTATTAAACTGGTATATAATTATCCTCAAGATGATCCTGTGGTTCCTGCTGTTACTCATCTGTCCCACTTTGTTTCTGATTAGCTTCCAGGAAGCTCGGGATGAGCTAGTTGAATTCCAGGAAGGAAGCAGAGAATTAGAAGCAGAGTTGGAGGCACAATTAGAACAGGCAGAGCAAAGAAATAGAGACCTGCAAGCTGATAACCAAAGACTGAAATATGAAGTGGAAGCATTAAAGGTAATTGTAACAGCAGAACTGTTGTCTAATGTACTGGATTTTATTAAAATGAGAATATTTTTGTCATGGTGTATAAAAATAGCAAGCAACAAAAAATATTTTAGAAAGCTTAAAGTGACTTTTTTTTGTTGTTTGTTTGTTTGTTTGTGCTGCTGAGCTAAATCCCTGGCCCTTAAAGTGACTTTTTGAGTAAAATGTTTTCTTTCATTGAACCAAGGGAAAGGCTGTCAGAGTTTAGGAGTTCACTATGAAATCTTTGACTATCAGTTGTCTAGCTGTAATATTCCTAGTTATATTTTGTCTTAATTCTTGGAATTTTCTTTCTTTTTTGAGACATGGTTTTCCTACATAGTGCAGGCTGGTTTAGAACTCATTATGTAGCCCAGGCTGGCCTTGAACTCACAGAGATCCTTTTGCCTCTACCTCCTCTGTGCAGGGATTATAGATGTTCACCAGTGTGCCTGGCAGTTCTTGGAATTTTCAAAAGCTACCTGATGATTTTTTTTTGATAGATTGTTTGCTTCATTGTGTAGTACTTTAAAATTATATTTCTTTTTTTTTTTTGGTGGCACCTGGGATCGAACTCACAGCCTCACACCTGCCAGACAGGCGCTTAAGCCACTGAGCCAAACTCCCAGCCCTAGTTCTTTTGAGGCAGGGTCGCACTATGTAGCTCAGGCTGGCCTTGCGCTCGAGTTGTAGCCCAAGCTGGCCTCGAACTCACAATGCTTCACCTACCTCAGCCTCCCGAGTGCTGGGGAATATCTTTGTTAGGGAGTGGGTGGGCTTGGGAAAGGTGGGGAGGCCAGGCAAGGGGTAGGGAACTTGAACTCTGAGCTGCAATGCTTGTCTCTGTGTTTATCGAACCCAGTGGTTTATCTATCATATTTGGAGATTTTGAGACAAGGGTTTTTCTTCTCTCTCTCTCCTTTTTTTTGTGGTACTGGGGATCGGATTAGGTTATAGCGTGGCCCTATTTATTTATTTAATTTTAATATGTATTGATTACATTCATTGTGGGGATTGGTACATGTATATACCACGACATATTTTAGTATTTTTCTCTTCTGTTTACCCGCTTTCCCTCTCTTTATCCCTAGTTCCCTTTCTGATTTGTGGAGAATCTTTGTATTTCATATTATCTTTTACTTTGCGCTATAAATATTTATACTTTGGGTTTCTCATAAAAGACAAACTATGCTATATGCTGTGTGTCTGATTTATTTCATTTAACAGGGTCTCACATCCATTTTCCTACAAATGACTCAAATTTATCCTGTTTTATGGCTAAATAGTATTCCACCGTGTATATATACACCACATTTTCTTTATCCATTCACCTGTTGATGGGCAGATAGGCTGCTTCCAAGATTCAGCTGTTACGAGTTGTGCTGCTGTAAGCAGGGGTATGCTTATATCACGGCAGTATAACTCTTTTGGGAACATACCTAGAAGGGGACTAGCTATTATTTTTTGAGAAGGTATTGGTGAGCTGCTCATTGGCCAGGCTGGTCTTAAATTATGATCTTCTTACCTCAGCCTTCCAGAGTGCATGATTACACAATTATTCCACCATGTCTGGCAAGGGTTTCATTATTTTATTTATTTATTTTTTAGAGAGATTATTATAAGAGTTATTTCTGAGGGTAAAACTGTTGACTAAATTTTATGTGAGTTGAGATCCTGAGAATACATATGTCATTGAGTTCTTTTTAAAATCTTGTAAAAAGGAGAGGGATACCATCAACTCAGATTGTGGGTGAATTCCCTGAATTTTTTTCCTTAAAATTGGATTATATTCTTTATTAAAGAAGACTTTTTTTTTTTGGTGGCACCAGGGATCAAACTCACAACCTCGCGCCTGACAGACAGGCGCTTAAGTCACTGAGCCAAACTCCCGGCCCTGGTTTTTTGAGGCAGGGTCGCACTGTGTAGCTCAGGGCGGCCTTGTGCTCGCATTGTAGCCCAAGCCGGCCTCGAACTCACAATGCTCCACCTACCTCAGCCTCCCGAGTAAAGAAGACTGTTAATGACACATCCTTTCTTCTCTATGCCTTCAGGAGAAACTGGAACATCAGTATGCACAGAGCTACAAGCAGGTTTCTGTACTAGAAGATGATTTAAGTCAGACCAGGGCCATTAAGGAGCAGCTGCATAAGTATGTGAGAGAGCTGGAGCAGGCCAATGATGACCTGGAGCGAGCGAAAAGGTAAATGATGTGTGTTTTGTGAGAAAAGTTGAAGTTGGCAATTTGGTGATTAAAATCTATATCATTAGGTTCAGTCTCTCATCTAGATTTCAGCCCCAGAACATTTTCTTTTGGTATCCTGCCATTTGTAACTCATTGGATTGAAAGGGACCAAAAATCCTTATCTTCCCTGATAACATTCTTCCAAGCTTTTCTTTTACTTGTTCCTCTTTTTTTGTGACTATTTGTTGACGCTTTTGGTTTGTTTTTAAAACATGCTTCATGTATCCCTCTATCTTCTGTGTTTTCATTATTACCTCACTTTGTCCTTAAGCCTTTTACCTGGATTCTGTAGTTATTGTCTAGCAGATCTACATTCCATTTCATTGTTTTAATATTGTCTGATGAATTTTTCCTAAATATTGCATTTATTATGGTTTTCCTGTACAACCTATAGTGACTTGATATAACTATTGCCAAGTTTTTATGCCTCTGTAATTAGTTGTTTCTTAACTATTTAAAATCTGTCTCCTGTTACCTTACAATAATTGCCTGGTATTTCTTTCCTTAATATTTATCAGGTGACTCTTAAGCTTGACACCTTGCAGGGGTCAAACTAAGCAAGTCACTGCCCCAGGGGCTGACAGATAAGAACATTCACAATGCAAAGGCAGTAGTAAAAAGAAGGCTTAGGCTACTCTGGTACACGGGAGAGAGAACAGCCAGAGCACCTTCAGGAATGGGGGAGCCTTTGCGGATACTGGAGCTGAGTCTTCGAAGAGTGAAGAGACAGTTAACTGGGTGAAGGGATAGATACAAGGCAGAGGCAGAAAGGTGGTTGAGGTGTTAACATAGTTCACTTTGACTTGTCTAGAGACAGTGCAGTTGGATGAGATGGAGCTGTGGAAGATGTCTGGGGCCTGGTTAGGAAAAACCTAGTGTGCTGTGTTTGAGTGTTATTCTTTAGGCACTGGGGGAGATCTTTGAAAAAATTTTTTTATTTGTATGAAGGAGTAATACCAGATTTTGATTTGAGAAGATATTTCTGAGGGGTTGGAGGCAGGGAGGAGACTTGAAGATCACTAAAGGAGTAATCCAGCTTGATGGATGAAGAATTAAGGTGGAAGATTGCAGAAGGTTGGGTCCGAAGAGGAAATGGATTTGAGAGACATTTCGGCAGTTGCAAGGAATTGGTAAAATTGGAGATGACATTCAGAGTTCCAGTCTGGGGTTAGGGAATTTTATTTCTGCAGCAGATAACACAGAGTGGGAGGGCTTGGAGTATACTGGTGCATGTTAATATTTGTTGAATGGGGTGAAGTCACTCCCTCTGAACTGGGCCAAGATGGCTAGTCAGGAATGGCATTAGACAAACTATTAAAGTCCCTTTGTGTAGCTATTTTGTTTGCATGTGTTATTTATTTAATTCATGGATTCCTTTTTAGAGCAACAATAGTTTCACTGGAAGACTTTGAACAAAGGCTAAATCAGGCCATTGAACGAAATGCGTTTTTAGAAAGTGAACTTGATGAAAAGGAATCTTTGTTGGTTTCTGTACAGAGGTTAAAGGATGAAGCAAGAGGTAAGATTTATAATTTAGAGCATATTTATCTATTACCGTGCTTTTCATAAGCAGAAAGCTCAAGGATCTACTAACTTTCTTCCTTCCTTATTCTCTCCCTCCCTCCCCCTCTCCTTCTCCCTTCCTCTGTCTCCCTCTCTTATTTTTTGGGGTACTGAAGATTGAACCCAGGGTATTATATATGCTAAGCAAGTACTCTACTGCTAAACTACCTCCCCAGCCCTTTCTGAAAATTTCTAATTTGAGTCAAGACTCTTTCTAAGTTGCCCTGGCTGGCCACAAATTTGTAATCTTGCCTCAGCCTCCTGAGTAGCTGGGATTATAGGTGTGTACCACTGTACCTTGCCAGAGCCCTCAATTTCTTTTAAACTACAGTTTGTATAATTTTGAAGTGCTATGTTAAGGGCTTTTAATCTGTTAATTTATTTATACCTATAGAATCAGTGCTAAGAAGTATTATAGCTGGTTTTTTTATTGTACTTTCTTTGGGGGATTTTTTGAGACAGGGTCTCACTGTGTAATTCAGGCTGGCCTTGAACTCACTGTGTAGCTCAGCTTTTCCTGGAACTCATGGCAATCCTCCTGCCTCAGCCTCCCAAATGCTGGGATTACAGGTGCGTGCCACCATGTCTGGCATAATACTTTATGGATGAGAAAACCGAAGCAGAAACAATTTGAGTTTTGTGCAAGGTAATACAGTTCATCAGCTGTGATTCAAACCCTGGTTCATATGTATTGTTTGATTTGTTTGGGATTTTTTTTCTTAACTGCTTTCACTGAAATAGTTTTATCTGTATATAAATATTGTTGTGTACATATTATACATGTAGCTAATACTTAAAAAAATTCCCTCTCTCACTTTTTCCCTTATGCATAATAGAATCCAGAATATCATAAAGAGTAAAATAAAAATCACTGCTAATTACTTATTCTGGAGAGAATCCACTAATAGCATTTCTTTCCAGTCTTTCTTATGACTATATGTAACCGTGTCTGTATTTTTTCCTTTATGTAATTCCTATCCCCTGCTTATTACGGGGAATATAATCCATACCATTAAGAAATCTTTTAAAACAGGTTTTAAAAAAAATGTTGTGGAATATTCTGTTGTGTAGTTATGTTCTATCTAATGAGTTCATTATTGGTGGCTAACTTTGCTTTAAGTAGTGTTTGCCAGGTGTGATGCCACACACATATAATTCCAGTGCTCAGAAGGCTGAGGCGGAAGGATTGCCATGAGTTTGAGGCTAGCCTGGACTATAGTGAGACACTGTATCAAAACAAACCAACAAAAAAAAATCTAAAAAACAAAAACCCTGAAAAAGAAAAAAAATAGTATTTTGATTAGAGTCCTCATATGTAATATTTGAGCAATTTTATCTTTTTGTGGTACTGGGGATTGAACTCGGCTTTGTGCATGCTAGGCAAGCACTTCTCCACTGTGCTACATCCCCAGCCCTATTTGAGCATTTTAAATGGTTTTCTTAGAAGAGATTCTTAGAAGTGGCAAAAGAAACAAAATGTTTTATTGTCATAATATAAAATGCTCACATTTTATGAAGTTGGTACCTTTCTGTTCCCTCTGGCAGTGATGGGGTGGGGATGGTGGTTTCACACTTTTCCTCAGTGTTGTCAATAATAAATACTTCTAAAATGCATTTGGAAGTTTAAAATTGCTATCATTCATTTTTAATTTGTAATTCTTTAGTTATAACTCGTGAAGTTTTTTTTTTCAGTGTTTTTTCCATGCCTTTTTTCCTCCTTTTCACCCTAGGGAGTGATTTGTTTATCTAGAGAGCTGCTGGTTATTTATATAACATATAAAACGTTAACTTTGCATCTCACTTATTTATAATTGTGGTAAAAAAATGACATTTATCTTCCCAATCATTTAAAATACCCAATTTAGTAGTGTTAAGTATAATTACATTGTTGGATAACATATCTCTAGAACTTTTTGTCTATAATCCTGAAACCATCTAAACCATGGAGTAGCAACTCTCTTATTTGTCTCTCCTTCCAGTCCCTTGAAACAACAGTTCTGCTTTGTGTGTCTATGAGTTTCACTGTTTTAGATACCTCACATAAGTAGGATCACACAGTATAAATCTTTTTTGTGACTGGCTTATTTCACTTAGCATAACATCCTCAAGGTTTATCCATGTAGTGGTATGTGACCGGATGTCCTTTTTAAAGACTGAATAATCTATTATATGTACCCATTTTTCCCCTTTTTTATTAGTATGATTTAGATATACATAATGATAACATTCATCATAGGGAATTTGTACTTATACAAATGATATTCTTGCTTTTTCTTTTTTTCCCACTCCCCTCCCCTCCCTTCAACCCCTTTTCCCCTCCTTATTTACAAAGGCTTTGTTTCTATTTTTTTCTTCTATTTTCTTTTTTCTTCTTCCTTCCTTCCTCCCCCCACCTTGTTCTCATTTTTTTTATTCATTCATGGATGGATATTTGGCTTGCCTATATCTCTTGGCTATTACGAATAGTGTTGCTGTGAACACAGTTTTGCAAATATCTCTGTGACCCTGTTTTGAATTCTTTTGAATCCCAGAAGTCAGATAGCGTTGTGTCCTTTCTCAGTGTAAACAGTATTCTATAGGTCAGTTATAAAACTGAAAAACAAAACCTTAATTTTGGATTAAAAATCCAGTGTTTGTGCCAGGTGTGGTGGCGCATGCCTTTAATCCTAGCACTTGGGAAGCTGAGGTAGGTGGAGCGTTGTGAGTTCGAGGCCAACTTGGGCTATAACGTGAGCAAGGCTGGCCTGAACTACATAGTGCGACCCTGCCTCGAAAAAATGGGGCTGGGAGTTTGGCTCAGTGGCTTAAGCGCCTGTCTGACAGGCCCAAGGTTGTGAGTTTGATCCCTGGTACCGAGAAGACAAACAAAACAACAACAACAAAAAAACAACAAAAAAACCCTAGTGTTTGAGAGAGGGAAAAAGAAAAAACCTCCAACTGGGTTTTGATTTTTTGAGACAGGGTCTCACTATGTAGTTCAGACTGGCCTTAAACTCACTCTGCAGCCCAGGCTGGCGTTGAACTGATGGTGACCCTCCTGCCTTAGCCTCCTGAGTGCCTGGATGACAGGTGTGTGCCATCATGCCCTGCTACTCAACTGTTTTGAATATTTTCCTGAAACAGTATTTCATAGTGAGAATTAAAAAAACTCAGCTCACTTAAAATTACAGTAATATACTTGATTGATTTTGTAGTAATTCTGCAGTTATATTTAAAAATGAAGAGTTGTTTTTGTATCAGCGTCACTGATTTCTATTTTAGATTCTGCCCTATTTTTGCATTTGGGAATAGTAACTGTTCTCAGGTTATAGCATTTTAAAATTGTAATAGATTATTTAGAGTTATCATTTTTATTACCTTTGAAATGAAAGATAGGAAGTTGAAAGTTCATTTTTGAGAATTATTACTTTAGGAAAAATGTCTTTGTGACATTTCAGATGTGACTTGCATGGTGTATCTGCTTCCTCTAGTGAGTGTTCCTGTTTTGTTTGCAACATTTCGCAGATTTAAGGCAAGAACTAGCAGTTCGGGAAAGACAACAGGAGGTGACCCGGAAGTCGGCTCCCAGTTCTCCGACTCTGGACTGTGAGAAGATGGATTCTGCTGTCCAGGCTTCGCTCTCCTTGCCAGCTACTCCTGTTGGCAAAGGAACAGAAAACAGTTTTCCTTCCCCAAAAGGTTCGTTATGGTTTGTTGGTGAAGTAGGAATTGTTAAGGCTTACACAGTAATTGGCAGTTTATAAGCCGGTTTATTGCTATGTGAAGCAGGAGGAGGAACTGTTTTTCTAGGCCACTCATAGTAGGAAACAAGAAGATGAGGGCTGCGTTTAATATAAGATCAACTTAGGAAACAGTTTTTAAAAGTTAAAGGTTTTTCTATGTGTATGATAATTAACTTTATAAGGACTTATAAATAAACGAGTCTAATGGTGGCAAAAAAAGGGGGCAATGGAGAGGAAGGGAAAAAAAACGGAATTGAGGTATGTTATGTACATGTATCAATTCCCCCCAGTGAATGCAACCATTATGTACTACAAACAACGTACTAATAAAAATTTTACAAAAAACATTGTTACCATAAAAAAAAAGTTAAAAAGTTTTTAAGGAAAATTTATTTTTTGTTACAGCAGTAATACATGTTCATGCAAAGTTTTTGTTTTGTTTTGTGGTGTTGGGGATTCAACCCAGGGCCTTGGATATGCTAAGCAGGTGCTCAACCACTGAGCTACATACTCAGCCCCATGTAGAAAAAAATGTAAGAACTTTGAACAAACAAAAGGAGAAAATAAATAAAAGCCATCTGTAATCTTGCCACTTAAAGACAACTGTCTTCAAGATTTTGAAATTTTTTTTCTGCTGTGTGTGCTTGAGTGTGTTTGTGTACACTTATGTGTCACAGGTTTTGGGGTCATACTTAAATGTAGCTTTTTTGCTTTTGCAATTTCTTATATTGTGAGGAACTAGTGGGCTTTGCACACAGTTGTACAGAGGAGAATCTTTGTGTTGCCAGTCAGAGGCAACCATGTCTGGTTCAGATAGATACACACATTCTGTTACATGCATCAGGAGCTGCCATCATCAGAGGTGACGTTCGAGGTAACTGATGAATGGCCCATTGAGGAGATTGCTTTTGCCATCAGTTGTGTTTTATTTAGTTCGGATAAGGAGAAAAAGTATTTAGTAGCCCCTAGGTAAAACCTTAGAATGCATTCCCAAAGTTCTTTGAATCATTTTTTTTTTTCATTTTTTGCAGCTTGCAGATTAAATCTCAGCTACTCCCATTCCCTGAAGCTTTTTTTTTTATCCCAAACTGAAGCTATCTGTCCTCCTGCCCAGTTTCAAAATACAGGGTTTTATCTTTCAGAGTGATATGAAGAGGTTTGCTGTCTGTGCAGTTAGTACAGTGAGCTCTCTGTGCTGCTCAGTGCAGTAGCCACCAGCCACATGTGACTGTTTATACTAAATTAGTATAAATTTAAACATGTTAAAGTTATTCTGGTTTTACTCTGTGAGCAAGAATAGTCAAGAAAAGTTTGAAATAGGCTAATAATTAGCCAGGTGTGGTACCATACACCCGTAATCTCAGGAGCCTGGGCGGCTGAGGCAGGAAGATCATAAATTTGAACCCAGCCTGGAAAACTAGTGAAACCCTATCTCAAAATATAAAAGGGCTGGTGACATAACTCCTCAATGCAAGTGCTCTGGGTTCAATTCTAAGTACTGCCAGAAAAAAAAAAATAGCTAGTAAGGGTCTTGCCATTTGAAATACCAAACATCCTGGTACGTTTTAACATGCTTCTGTTCATGTATTGAAACATAAATGGTGCTCATTAACATGCACGGTTTTGTTTGTTTTCTGTGTACATTTGAAAACATGAGAAAAATAGCACACTTCTGATGGAACACACTATATTCAGCCTATAATTATGGTGCCATTTCACATGAGGTCTCTGTGTTGAAAGTTTAGTGGTATTAGGACAATTGGCTATCTACTAGGAGGAAAAGAGTTAGCCAGGCATGGTGGCGCACACCTTTAATCCCAGCACTCGGGAGGCTGAGGTAGGAGGAGCGTTGTGAGTTCGAGGCCGACTTGGGCTACAAGGCGAGTGCAAGGCCGGCCTGAGCTACATAGTGCGACCCTGCCTCAAAAAAATTAGGGCTGGGAGCTTGGCTCAGTGGCTTAAGTGCCTGTCTGGCAGGCGCGAGGTTGTGAGTTTCACCCCTGGTGCCACAAAAAAAAAAAAAAAAAAAAAAAAGAGGAAAAAAGTTTAGATCATACCCTGTAATTTAGGCAACTGTAAATTACAGGTACATTAAATTATCTAAACTTTTGGGGGTGGTGTAGTGCTGGGGATCAAACCAAGGGCCCCATACATGCTAGGCAAGTGCTCTACTACTGAGCTATACCCAACTCACTAAGTGTTAGAAATCTAAGTATGCAAATGTAGAAAAATACTAGAAGAAAATATTGGGAACATTTTTGCAATAGTAAAATGGGGAAGCCAAATGTTCCCCTCAAAACAAAGTTTGAAAAACGTCACACTGCGCATATATAGCACACATGAGAGAGTGGGTCAGTATCTGTAATCTGTTCTTGCAGATTGGTAAAGAGAACTAAGTACAGAAAGGTGCAAAGGATAAACATGATTTCCAGAAGAGGAGCTTCACCTTCCTTATTGTGGAATACAAATTAAGACAACATGACTATCAGATTGACAAACAAACAAAAAAAGATGATATCTAATGTTATCGAGGACATCACTATGCAGATTGCTGATATTGGCACAACTTTTTTGTGGAGCATTTTGGCATTGTGTGAAGGTGGAAAAAAAAAGGCATCCTTCTAACCTAGCAGTTCTAGTTTTAAGAATATCCTCTCTAGAAATACTTAACCAGATGTTTAATAATAAATGTCCTTGTAGCATTATTGTAATAGTGTAAAGTTTGTATAGCTTAAATTATTCATCAATTGAAAAATGGTTAAACCTGTTTATAATGATATCTCTATTCTATATTTATTTATACTTTGAAATCGTGTGTTGGTTTCTTGAGAGTAGCCTGCTTTGTAACATCAAGAGTAAAACCAAATGTAAAGGGTACTGTCAATGTTTTCATTCTCCCTTTCTTCTTCTCTAGCTATACCAAATGGTTTTGGAACCAGTCCGCTAACTCCTTCAGCTAGGATATCAGCACTAAACATTGTGGGGGATCTCTTACGGAAAGTAGGGGTAAGCATTCAGTCGTTATCACTAGGCATGTTTACTGACAGGGTAGTATTAAACTGCTTTTTAATTTGAAGTGAGGGAAGAGAAAATGATACCTTCCTGTAGTAAAATCTATAATGAAGCTGAGAAGCAAAAGCATCTACTGAGTAGCAGAGACTAGTTCAAATAAACACCTCCAGTGTTGGGCGTTAGGCACTTTTGCAGAAGGGCCTGAGTTCTCAGGTTGCCACTTGGTATTTTCCTGTCTCCCCATTGCTGTCTGCAGCCTTGCGCTCACATCCTTGTCTGAAATACTTCCTAAGGTCTGCTGTGTTATCTTTGATCATCCGCTAATCTTATTTTTGCACTGACTTTATTCTTGTAGTTATTGCCTTGTCTTTTATTCTGTGGAATGTTAACACTTGGCTGGTGCATTACTTAGTGCTGTACTGTGTTTCAGTTTTACTGTTCTTGGGTCCTCTCAACTTGCATTGCAGATCAGTTTGGTTCTTGCAAAAATATTTTTGGAGATATGTATGGTCTTACTATGTTGCTCATATACTGGGAATTGAAACCCAAGATCTCACACATCTTAAGCATACACTTTACCACTGAATGATATCCCCAGCCCTAAATAAGTACTGTGTTCTTTTTTTTTTGGTACTGGAGATAGAACTCACGACCTTACACTTGCCAGGCAGGCATACTACTGTGTTCTTAAACTTCTGTTTTTGAATTTGTTAAACTGTACCTCAACACCCCTATTTGCTCCCTTTCTCACCTGCTGCCCTACTTTCCCTTCTTGTGTTCTGTTGGTTTTGGGTTCCCAATTAGTTGGCTCTAAAAATTGAAAAATTGGTCAAACTGCCTTTACAGTGTGGTGCCCATGTGTATCATTTACTGTGTAACCAGGGCAGGAACTAGGCTTTTTTTTTTGAACCGGGAATCAAACTCAGGACCTTGTGCTTGCCAGGCAGGCCCCATGCCGCTGAGCTATATCCCTGTCCCCATGGAGCTAGTCTCTTTGTATTTGTGCCATTCAACAAATCTTTTCAGCATTTTGTTCTTTAATTATCATTTGCTCAAAATGATACCATATTTATAATTGTAACCCTTTTTGTTTTTCCTGGCATTTTGAATTACCTTTCCTCCTTACGGTAGAAGAAACATAAACTTTGTGATGTCTCATCTCTCCCAGCTTCTCATTAATTCTCTTTGGAAATCTCCTGATTGGGTTCCAGGGCTGTGGCACCATGGTCAGTCCTGAATTTCTTATGCTCTTTGATTATTTTCCTATTCCCTGCCCTCATGTTATTTTTTGTCTGTTCTGCTTCAGTACTATAATTTATTAGAAGCAGTGACGAAAATTTAATTTGTAGCCCTCACATGATTCACCCATTCAGCTAAGTCTCTCTTTTAAGAGGTCACCAAAACTTTTTGTGCTGTTATCCATCAACCCCTACATATTTTCATGCATATTTCCCAACTTTGTGAAACAGCTCTGTGTACAACTCTGCTCACTGACTTGAACTGGAAACTTTTACTACTCACAGAGAAAACCAAAGCCTCTGCTTGAAGTTTATTTGAATTCTTCTCTCACCTATTATTTTCTTCCTATTATCTCTGTGGCCATTATTCCTTTTTGTCTCAGTGGTAGAAGTGTCAGATTCCTGCCCATGGCTAATTTTGGCTCTTTGGTGCTTTGGATTCCAATCCTTCCCATTTTCTTATCTTTATTTCTCTATGTGTTAGTACTTATGTATTACACGATACTTATTATCCATACACTATATACCCTGTATGTAGTGTATATGTATTACATATTACCTCCCTTCCCCTGGGATCAAACCCAGGGCATCCTGCATGCTAAGCATGTGCTTTGACACTGAGCTACACTCCTAACCTTTGCATAATCTTTTTAATCTTAAAAAGCAAAAATGGAAGCAACTGTTGTTTCCTTTTATGCTACAGCTCTCCTTAGCCTTATCCTTCTCTCTTGCCTTCACAACTAAGCTTTTTGCAAACATATTTGCATTACTGTTAGCATTCCACTAAAACTACTCACCATTGTCTCCGTGCTGTCAAATTCAGTGTGTGTGGTTCTTGTTTTATTAGACATTTAACACGTCAACACTTACCGTCCCCTTCCTCCCGAAATGTCCTTTGTCCTGTGCTTCCTTGATGCTGTTCTGTGGCTGCTCCCACCTGTCTCCCTTTTCTTTTAAGTCATCTTGTTGGTCATCTTTGTCTGCCCACCGTTTCAGTGTTGGTTTTGCTAAGAGTTCTGTGTAACTTTCTGATCTTATTCAGCCGTGGCTTCATCTAATTCTGGGTTTGGGTAGCTTCCAAATCTTAATCTGTAGACTCCCTTTTGTCTTGAAAGGATCAAGTGCTTGTATTAAATGTCTCACTGGTGCTTTAAACATAACTTGTGCCTGGCATATGATAGGTGCTCACCAGCTATTTGAAAGAATGGACAAATACCTTCCTTGAATATAGGGAATTAATGCCTCTCAATGTCTACTGTGGATGTGTATATGTGCAAGTCACTAAGGTTCACTCAGCTTATCCTACAAGCTTATTACCTTTCTTCCTTCTTTCTTCATTATTTTATTAGCTTATTGTACTTTTGTCATAGGGAAGAGGAAGAAGAGAAGGAAATGGTCTTTTTTTGTTGCCGTATTTTACTGAAATTGTGTGGTTGGGATGTCCAAATGCATTCACATGATGAAGTGTATGTTATCTGTGGATTTATCTGCATTTCTAATCCTTGGGAAACATGAAAGGACTGTGGTTTTCCTTTTTTTTTTTTTAATTTTGCCATAGATTATATATTCTTTTTTTGGGAGTGGTCAGAGTGTTGATGGGAATGGGGGAGTTGGTGATAACTGCATGTGTGGAAATAGTTGAGAAATTCCTGTTCTCTCCACATTATCTGTTGACAGAGCTCGGCCCTTGCCAGGTGTTGTGACAGAGGTAAAGGCACTTGATTTAGAGGCAAATGTTAAAAGGCCAACCAGTATCAACTGCAGGTGAATTTTTCATTACAGACAAAGGGTTTCAGTTAAACATTTTACAGTGCACTCTCAGAAATAAAATAACTTTTCGTTTGATGTGAGGTGGAATGAGTTCTTGCATCCATTCTGGTACAATGAAAAAAACTAGAATGAAGACCATATTAAAAGAATTGGCTGTATTAAACATTCTCAAATGTTTTCGGATTCTTTATGCTTGCTCCCATCACAAACACACACACACCCACCCCAATCCCAACCCCAGCCAGTAATACTGAGAGGAATAAGTAAAATACTCATTAGAAAAGCGGTCAGCATAAACACGCGCTTTTTCTATTAGAAAGTTATTTTGGGTGCATGTCTGTGATCCCAGCACTCAGGCAGCCGAGGCAGGAGGACTGTGTTGTTTCAGGCCAGCCTGGGATACAATGTTAGTTTAAGGCCAACCTGAACTGCATAGTGAAACCCAGTCTCAAAAAGACACACACACACACACACACAAAGATAAAGTTATTTTGATTATGACTTAACTAACCACCATTATCAGCGGGGAGAGTAAGTGTGGAGACTTGAAATAGAAATGTTCTGAAATGCAAATTTTTCTGTGCAGCTACTGTTTTGACAACCACATCATTCCTTCTTCCTTTTTTTAGGCTTTAGAATCCAAGTTAGCAGCTTGCAGGAATTTTGCAAAGGACCAGGCTGCACGAAAATCTTATATTTCAGGGAATGTTAACTGTGGAGTGATGAATAGCAATGGCACAAAGTTCTCTCGATCAGGGCACACATCTTTCTTCGACAAAGGGTAAGTCCTGGACTTTTTAAATGGTCAGTTTTGGAGCAGTAATGTTTCAGATTATTAACTGAGATCACTGAAACTTTAAGATAATTTCAGTTTGATAAACCTACCTGAAACCTATTCTCATTCACATCTTGGGAGACAGAAGTTTGTTGTTGTCTTTTGATCCCCATGGAGTCTGTTTCCCCAGGAACCTTTTGTTCTGGGAGCAGACTCTCACAAGGCAGTGGGGCTGGGCTCAGGAGGTTCTGCCTGGCTGGGATGTACTTACAGCGTGGTAAACTTGCTCAGCAAGTCTTTTAAAAGCAGAAGAGAACACTGTAATTATTATATGTAAACTCTATAGCAAACCTTTTGTCTGAAGGTTTTAGAAACATACAAAGTCCTGAAGTATTTAGACACTCCGTGTAGGAGAAATAACTTCTGTGTGAAGTGAATATTGGTTTGCGATGATTGACACTTAAAAAAAATCATTTTAAGATTGAAACAATGGTATATCTTTAATGCAAAAAAATTCCAGTTAGCTGAGGATATAGCTCAGTGGCATAGTGCTTGCCTGGCAAGCACAAGGTCATCAGTTTGATTCTTGGTATAAAAAAAAAATCCAATTGCTGTAGAAGCATGTGAAGTGAAAAATAACTGTTGTCTGTTTTCATACTGTTTTTTGCATTCCTTATTTTTAAGGCTGTAAAACCATATTTTTATGCATCTGCTATAAACTTTATGCAACACCCAGGATTATACTTGGAAGTGTTGCTCTGCAACATGCCTGTCATGACTTACACTGCCAGTATTGTCCCATACTGGTTCATGTAATTTTACCCGATATTTTTAAACTTCAGTAGTACGTGGCTGTCCTTTCACTATGGACATGCCTTGGTACAGGGAACTAGTGCTGGGCTGTGGTCTGGGGCTGCTGACCTTCTTACCTTAGGTAGTTATGCTGGAATAGCACCTGGGCACTCACGTCCTTCTGCTGCCCCTGCTTTGAGTTGTGCTGGTAGTTCTTTCTTATTTCTCTGTTGAAGCAATGCAGGGACAACTCTAGAAATTTTCACAATTTCTTAAAGGAGCTTATATTTTCTGCTGTTCTCAATAATTACAACATGTTACAGCGAACCAGATTTGATACACAGTCCACTCCTGAAAATGGTTTTATTGTTCATCTTCATAGTGGAGTGTTCTGGTTCATCTCTGTTACTTAAGAGAATTCCACCCTGAAGTATACACATTTCATTAAGGGCAGTCTATTAAAAATGCATTCTAAAATATCAGCATATAAAGCAGCACTCTTACTCTAATTTTGGGAGTTCTCCAGGTAGGCTAAGTATGAAGTTAATTTTCCTTGTGTTTCGGAGTTTCAGGCAAACTCGGAGAGTGTTCTGTTTTTATATTGTTGTGCTCACTTCAGTAGCACATATACTAAGATCGTTTTTGTACTATGATAGGACATGGAATGGACAGATGATTCTAGATTAGAGTAGCTCTTTCCTCCAAATGATATGGAGAAAGCCTAGGGGAAGTCTTCAAGAGTGCTGGAGACAAGAGTCTTACCATTTTTTCTTGCAACTTGTAACTCCCTTCAATAGAGTAGTCACTTGATGGACCTCGGGTGCCTTATGATGTGAGAACAGGCATGGGCCAGAACTGGACTGGCCAGAACTGGACTGGTTCTCTCCCACAATGTTCACAAGGGAGAGAACACACTGTCCTGGCTGCTGCTCCTGCCGTTTTGACTTGCAGAGTACCAGGGCAGCAGTTGCCCAGATATGAGCTCAGTCCTGGGGAGATGTGAAGATTCAGTGCAAGGTGAAAACGAGAGTGGCCTTGGACTTTCTGCCTGAGTCCCTGGCCCTGAGGAACAGCCTAGATGTAGTGTAGGCCTGTTTCCTGAACTGAACCTGAAGTTCAGTTCCTGACTGAATCAGTTTCTGATGATACTTGGTTTTTGCCCAACATTTTACAAATTTTATTTTGTACTGTGGCCATAATGAAATATGGTTTTGTGGACTGGCCCTTGTTTAAATGTTAATTTATTTGACTAGTGGATTGTCTATGTCTGCTGCAATATTAGTCTACTGCTGCTTGAGCAATCTTTGTCTAGTTACCATATTCCTGAGGCTAGGTCTGGGGTTTATTGTGTTTCTTCACTGCTGCTTTGCTGATTCTGACTTTCTCTGGGCTGTTTGGCTTTTCGTGTCTCGTCTTCTCTTGACCTGTGCAGTAGATAAAAAGCAAGGTGGTATGTACCAGTTGCAAAAGTAAAGAGGGGCAGCGTGCTCCCAGGTCCACCATTAAACCTGGCAGGTTGCAAAAAAAGAAACCAGTCCGAGTTGGGCCTGGTGATACACACATGTAATCCCAGTACCTGGGAGGATGAGGCAGGATGATTGCCAGGAGTTCAAGGCCAGGCTGCATTACACAGTGAGTTCAAGGTAAGCCTGAACTATACAGCGAGACCTTATCAAAAAAGAGGAAAAAACAAAACCAAAACGAAACAAAAAACCAGTCTTTAAAGAAGTGAAGAAGTGTAGCTTACCATTTCAGCATGTGAAAAACCTTCCCATTTTAAAAAGCCCTTGGCTCTAGAACCTGCCTGCCATGCCTGTCTTGAGGTGTCTGTACTATGGCCTGTGCATGTGACTGGAGAGACCCCAAGGTGGGTTGTTTGGGGAAGGAGTTTATCAGTGGGTTTGTGTGCGCTCACCACCTTCAGATGTAATGCAGCTTTACCACATAAAGCCAGACCTAGATGGAGTACATTGCTTTGCAGAATTCAGAAGTATTTTGTAAATTCTATTTAGTCAAGGGCTTCTTGGAACTGAGTTTTTTTTTTTTTTTTTTAATCTAGTCTGGAGTCACTGCCTGTCTGTGAAACACAGGCCACTATGCCTACTTGCACTGCTTCCTCCCACTGTGTGAGTGGTGTTGTCACTTGAATTTGCTCTAAACTGTGTATTTTTTTCTCCTTAGCCTTAGTTTCTTGTATTTTACTTGCCCTGTGTTTGCAAGCCAGGTGGGCATGGGCTAATTTTAGGACATGATATGAGAATAGTATTTGTATTACTATTTAATATTCTTTCCTTTTTTTTTATTAGGCAAGAAAAAGTCATATTTCCCACGTTGTTCATGGGTAACTGAATTTGTTTGCTGTGCTCTCTTTCCCTTTCTTAATCATGGTGTGTGGTGGAAGAAACATTAACAAACTGGTTTTACTAACTGCATGGGGCTGACTCAGCTTTAACCAACTTTCAGCCCGTGAGTGAACCTTGGTTATATACCTGACTATATACTACTACTGTTAGTTTAGCAGTACACAACGAAAACACTTCCGTGGCTGTGCGCAGTGGTATGTGCCTGCAGTCCCAGCTACTTGAGAGGGTGAGGTGAGAGGTTCAGTTGAGCCCAGGAGTTTGAGATCAGCATAGGCAACATACTGAAAACCCATCTCAACAAAACAAACCATCAGTGCAGTGATCTTGGGCAGCTGTGATAGCATGCCTGGTGGCACTGCCCGTGTGGGGCAGGGCACTGTTGATGATGTCAGAGTCTGGGGTGGGGCTATGTATCACTTGTCTGTGTTCATGGGGATGGAACTCCTTCTGTCCTCCGACTAACTCGTTTTCTCAGGCAAGGCCCCCTTTGCCTCTGCACTTGGCTCTTGTATTCCCAGAATAAAACTGGAATGGGAGATGACACGTGTATGTAAGGTCTACCCTACATTTCAGAACTGCTTTTCTGTTTGCACAGCCTGGGCCGAAGATCGAGCTGGCTGAAACCGCTGAATTTCTTTTTATCCACTGAGAAGGAGACCAGGCACTGGGGTGTTTCTGCTATTCTGAATGAGCTTGAGTTGCCCTCATTTTCTCTGTGTTACCTTCTCAGGTGTAATAAACTTGCTTCTTTCCCTCCTTTATCTCTGCTATGTTAGATTTACTGTCCTTTCTTGACTGGTTTTTAAATGTGCACTGACTCTTTTCCCCTTCTTAATACTTGTGCTGCCATTTTACAGCTGACCTTGGCATCTTTTCTTGGCCGGAGTCCCTGTTTGTCACTTTTAACTAGACTTTTAAGTAAAATCATGAATTGTACAGGTCTAGACGTTTTCCATCATTGATTCCCGCGTCTGTCTCTCCATCCTTGCTGTTCCCTCCATTCAGTCCTGTGTGGTCCATGAAAACGTTGCTCAGCAGCTCTTTCCCCGATTCTGGTCTATATGGAGGTGTTTCTTCTCTTGGGAAGCTTTCTTCACTGCACAAGTTTGCAGATAATTTAAGGGGCCTCACCAAACTGAAAATGCTGGAGTCAGTGTCTTCTCCCTCTGGTTTTAACTTCCTCCATCCACATGGAGAAATTAATTACCTAGTTTCATTTCTCCCTTTTTCCCCTGGGTTTTTTTTTTCCCATTAGAGCTGATCTGCCCCAGGAGCACCAAATTGGTTATTTGCTCAGGGCTCTTGTGACCAGAAGAGGCTAGAAAGGGTTAGTGCCCCTAGGTATCTGGAGGCAGGTCCCCCCAGCTTCTCCATTGACAGCTCGCAAGGTGGGAGTTACTTTGGTTCCCTTAGCTCTGTGACAGTGGGGATGAACTCGATATTTCTTAAAAGCCCATCTCTGGAAAGTGCTGGTATCCTGCCCCTAAACCTGTATTTGGAGCCACCCTTATGGTGGCTGCCTTTGCATGCTCTGGTGGACCGGATGCCAGAATCTTCTTGGCAACCCAGAGCACTCCTGATCTCTGCTGGGTCTTAGGGGCACTGTAGTACAGCTTCTCCTCATCTGTGAGGCTAGGAAACTGAGAGTCACGTATTAGAAGCCAAGGCCATTTGTCTAGTTCTTTCTGAGGATTCTAGAAGAAGCAGGTATTGGGGATTCTGGGACTAGCCAGACAAATGACACATGGGGCTTACCAGGTGAACACCACAGTGGCACACAAGATGTGGCCGTCCGCCTCAGAAGAGGCACAGCCGTGTAGCCTTGGGAGAGTGGGGAGGGGGCGACTTAAAGTGCTCAAGTGAAGCTCAAAACTCAGACCTCTCAGCCTAACAAGGGAAAATCCAGGCTGTCCATCACTGAAGTAGGACAGTGTGTATCAGGGAGAAAGTACATTTATCAGAGTTTTGCTCTTGGTTAGTGTGCGTGGCTTGATTTCAATTCTGAATATGGTGTTTATTTTCTTAAGACTTGAACTCAGTTTCTTCAGAACAGCCAGGGGTTTTCTGTTGAGTGTGCATGCCTGTTTCCCTCACCTTTTCAGCCTGTGACCCTGTAGTTGGTGCAGAGATGTGTGGCTCCACCTTTTTGTGTGTGTGTGTTTTTAGGCCAAATCCTCCTAGGAAGTTTTTCAGAACAGAAAGGCTGAAGTAGTCCCAGAGAGGTTCCAGGCCCCTCCTCCTTTCCCTCTGTTGCTTGCTGCTGCTTCCTGTGGCTGTGCTGCCCAGGGGCGGGGCGGGGGTGGGGCTGGGAGCTCCACCTGATGCTCTCTGGTGTTGGTGCTTGTGCAGGGCTAGGCTGCCTGCATATTACTCTGCAGTCTACTTTTAGTCTGGTGTTGCTTGCTGAACAATTTGTAACCAGTTATTTTTCTCTCCCTTATTAAAATTTTTCTGGGGCCGGGGATTTAGTTCAGTGGCATAAGCGCCTGCCTGGCAAGTGCGAGATTGAGTTCGATTCCCGGTACCAAAAAAAAAAAAAAAAAAAAAAAAAAAAAAAAAAAAAAAAAAAAAAAAAAAAAAAAAAAAAAAAAAAAAAAAAAAAAAAAGAAAAGAAAGAAAAAAGATATTTCTGTAAATTGTAAGAGATTTGGAAATAAGTAGTAGAAAATTAACCTAGAGGAAGAAAAGTAACTATTGTTAAATTTTCCTTTAGATATGATTTGATATACATTATGCGTATATAGAATTCATACATTTTATATTCATATATCTGTGTATATATCTAAAACCCTCACATTCTAGATTTGGCTACACTGTAATATCTATAAAAGGGGCTATAGTATAGAATCTAGTGTATATACTATTTAGTTTTTCCTTTCTTTATATCATAGAACAGATGCAGTTTGGTACCAGCTTCTTTTTCTAGTTAATATTAAGTACATTTTGAATATTTACCCCATGCTATTAAAAAACTGTTTGGGATATATTTTTAATGGTTAGATGATATCTTGTTATACAATTATTTATTTACCTGGTTCTCTGTTGCCAGGTATTTAACCTGCTCTATAGGAAAAAAATTCAGGACTACAGTGGTCAGTGTGATGTAGTTGCCAAGAAAGGGCACACACATGGTCTTGGCATTCGAGGACCGCAGATTCTCCATTCTTTCACCAGCTGACACTGTCTGGGCAGCCTCTTACCCTCGGGCTTCAGGGCCCCACTGTGGGCAGGAAGGGGACTGCAGGAAGCAAATGGATTTTTTCATTGTGTGTAGTGACTTTAAATGATAATCCCCTTCTCTGCCCTTCCCTTCTCTGCTCTGGTCATCCCTACAGGGCAGTAAATGGCTTCGACCCTGCTCCTCCTCCTCCTGGTCTGGGCTCCTCGCGTCCGTCGTCAGCACCGGGTATGCTGCCTCTCAGTGTGTGAGTGCCCGGCCTCCAAGTGGAGGCTCCTGCCCTCCTCCAACAACCCAGGACACCCATGCTCACCCTTCGGTGCCTGGGCCCAGCCCTGTGCCCTCCTCCTGCCTCCCCACGGCTGGCAGAGGGCAGGCTGCATGCAGTGGCGGCTGCTGGGCCCGCCCAGCCCCAGGACTCTGCGCGATCTCAATACTGGCTATTTTCTCTTCTTGCCGTAGTGCCGTTGGTTTCACATGATTGCACTTTTGTGGGTCACAAGGTGATACATACGTGTATTACTTGGTCACTGGATGCAGAAGTACCCATTCATCACACCTGCCTCATAACCCCCACTCTGCTGTGCTGATAGGATTTAGTTGTGTTTAGGACATTGCAGATCTCTAGAAGTTCTCCCCCAAATCAGGTTAATGTTTGTCCTCCTCCTGCGCTCCCATCTACGCATCTTCAGTGCTCATAATCATGTGTCCCCCGCTCCACTCTTACAGTTTGGGCCTGTTTCAGGCAGTCAGGTCACTGAATTAGGGAACAGCGTCAGCACCTTCCGATTTGACACAGCCGTCACCATTCCATATGCTTGCCTCCCAAAGCAGCGCAATGCTGTCTGAGCCACAGGTGGCGGGAGCCTCCGGGCCTGGGCACGCCCACGGCTGAGCCTTGTGGCGCCTCTCCACGTGCCTCAGGCTCAGGGGAGGTAGGTGGCAACCTCCTCACCAGCTTCCTGGTCCTTCAGTTGAGTGACATTTTCAGATTTTTGTTTTCACGTCTGAGGGTCCATCCAGTTTCGTAGGGAAGGCTTGGGTGGCCTAATTCTGGGGGCTGGTGGTGCCAGCTCCCAGGGGCAGACTGACCAAAAGTGGTTGTCCCTGTGCATCCTTTGATTACTCTCATGCTGCATTTACTGTTTACATTTGTTTTATTGTACATAGGTTTGTAAACATTATTGCCTAAGATATTTGTATATAACTTGGGCTTTGTAGCTTTTATTTATTCCGAACTCATATGGCATGTCAATGACTTACGATGGTGCCCTACTCTGGGCAGTTGTAGAGGATCATCATGTGGTTAAAAAAAATACTTCCCCCTCCCCCCCCCAAATCTTTTAATGTGGAAACAATAAATTTCACAGAAAAGAGGATTGAAGTTGCTTTATTGGGTCCCTCCATCCAATGAGAGAGGAGCTGGAGCACACGAAGCTGGGTTCCAGGGTCTCTCTGTTTTAACGTGGAATGTGCAGCAGCTGTGGAATGGGACAGAGAAGACTCGCGGGCCTCAGGAAATGTCTTACACACTGAGCAGGCTTGGGTGTGCCAGTTCTTGGTGCTGGTGTTCAGTCCTGTGTGCCTGTCGGGGCAGCCTGGGAGCGGCCCATGCTCCCTGTGAATTCGGGTTAAGGACCAGGACTTCGGGGGAGGGAGCCTGGCAGGCCATGGAGTAACTCGGACAGATTTGGAGGCCGATCCTCCTGCTGTGCTCCACATAGCATTGTGTGACAGATACTGTAGCTCTGAGGTTAGAGATCACTTGGGTCTGCATTTCTCATATTTCCCCAGGTTGAGGTTAGCAAGTGAGAGAAGGTTCCAGGTGCTTGATAGCAGTACACAGGCAAACCCTGAGGCATAGAATATGTGAACTAGAGGTCTGTGTGACTGCGTCAGAGTGGGAACACTGCTTGCTTATAGCAGCACAAACAAATAGCAGACTTTTACATAGTTTTAAAACTGTAAAAGAATGAAAATTGAGTCAAAATTTTAAGTGGGTAGGAAACACTAAGTAGGATACATTTTTGAATATTTCTGTTACATATGGGCAGGACTGTTATTCATTGCTCCTGGAGGTTTTTGTCCTAAGCAGCTTCACTGAGAGGCGTTGTAGTGGGGTGTGTGCTGTGCCCAGCCACGCTGGCGGAGTGGTGGAAAAGAAAACTCCTAAGGCTCTTACTGGTGTGCAGCAGCTCCCAGCTTCTTGCCCAACTGTCATTGAAAGAATTGGATTAGATTAGAGGGGTTTCAGCATTAACAGACCTTTTTGTTTATGCAGGAACCCCAAATGTAAAACATAGCATGCAGAGCTACTCTGGTGAGGCAGGGGCGGCGGTGTGGAGCTCTGCGCCCATCTGTGGCTCCCCAGTGATTCTAGTTCCTTTGCGGCTGCACACCCTGGGCTCATCTTATTCATACATCCTGTTCTTTCAGTTGCTGGCCAGTAAGTTGGTGGCTGGGAGAGGGACCCGTATGTCATTCGTGGCCTGTCGTCACTGCTTTGGACCCCAGAACGCAGGGGCTAGGTCCCTAAAAGAGCAGTAGTCTAGAATCCTTGTGAGATGTGCACTTAGTTTTGTTTTGTTTTTCTTCATGGCTATAGAAGCCTTTGGTGTGTGGCGATTTCCTAGACCTCACCTTCAGCTTCCTGTTGCTTCAAAAGACTGCTTTGTCCTGTTCACCTGTAGCGTTTGCCGCCCAGTACGAACCGCACTACCTACCGTTTGCCTCTCGCTAGAAGTTGCCCTTGAGCTGGGTGTCTCCTTAGGGGTGTCTGCTGACTGGGTGTCACGGAGACCTCAGGAACGAGCCCTAGGCTGAGTCCATGTGGTGAGCTTCTGTCTTGTAAGTGACCCATCTTCCAATGGCAAAGCCTCACCTCTTGCCTCCAGACATTTTCATTTCACCACGTCTCATCTTTTGCTCCCAAAATGTCTTCCTAGGTGAGAGTAGGAGCCAGTGTTGCACTTTTTTTTTTTGCCCCGAGAGGCCAGAAGCCACGCCCCACTGGGTCAGTTGGCAGGAGCCTGTGCTGGGCCCTTGAGTGGCAGTGAGGCAGGCACGTGAGAACAGTGTAGGAGCGGTCCGAGCATAGGCTGGCTGCTTTTCCCTCAGTTGGCAGCAGGGGCTGTGTGCTCATGGTTGGTCATGGCTGAGCTCACTCAGCTGGCTCAGGAAAGCCAGGACTGGAAATGGGCCCAGGGCCTTTCTGCTGTGCCTTTCCAGCCCTGGCCACACGCCTAGTCTGTCCGGTCTCTTAGGAGATGAGTGGATTCTGAAGTGGTGGAAATGATGAGCTGTGGGGCTAGCCCTCCTTTCCACATCCTGCTCCTGCTGGGTCATGTCCACTCTAACCTTACAAGCTAAGGTAAGGTAATGTCAGCACCTCCTGAGAGCTGAGGTAGAAACCAGCACTGCTGGGGAACTTGAGAGGGTGAGACCTACAGTGCAGCCGTAGCTTGAGAGCGCACCCTTTAGCCAACTCACATTCCCCCACCAAAACTGAGCGCAGCCAGTGAGGCCAAGCAGTCAGTTGATTTCACTGCTTGCCTACAAGTTGCTAAGATCAGCCCTTTTACATTCCAGCCTTTACTGTGTGGACTGTTTCTTTTCTGGTTTCCCCTAAAGGTTAAAACAGATCTAAAATATAAGCTTAGCCTTTACTGTAAGTAAGATCTGTTACTTAATTCTTTCCTACAAAGGAGTGCAAGGGAGAGGAGAGGTCATCTCTGTAAATAATCTTCCTGTGACTTCAGGCACCTTATCTGAAGTGGTCCCTTGACTATTAAAAATAAAACATAGGGCAATACAGTAGCTCATTAAATTTTAATACTTCTTGGGTAATACCACCTCGTGGTATTAAGAACAAATAAATAAATTTCAGTAGCACTGGCTGATGCTAGGGGAAGGTCAGAATGACTTGGCAGCATGCAATAGCACAGAGCCTCAGGAGTGCACAGCCACACCAGTACAGACTGGAAATGTCCAGTGGGAAGAGGACAGAAACAAGAACAGTCTTAAAAACATGAGAAATGAGAGGGGAAGGATGCAGATGGCTATCTGTTTGTAGTTGCCCAAATACAGTGGCTCCTCGACCTACCCAATGACTAGCTCAGTCACTCCTAGGGAAACGCTGAGACAGAGGTCCCCAGGTTTCCTCAGCCCCAGTCTCCTGAGCACAGAGAGCTATGTTTTCTAGAATCACAGATAGCAGCAGTCAGAAGGCACCTGTCTATTTTGTGAACCATTAAGAAAAATGAGCCAGTAAGAAGTATGAAAAGGCTTTAGATTCTTAAATTTATTGAAGAGCTTTTAGACTTTTTTAGACAGATTTCCATCCTATCACACTCAATTCATATACAAAAAGGAACAAGTGAGCGACTCTTGAAACTTCACATTTTGAGTCTGATGCTTTTTTTTTTTTCCGGTTTGGTTCCAGGGATCAAACTGACGACCTCACACATGCAAGGCAGGTGCTTGTGCTGTTGAGCAAAATCCCCAGCCTCAAGTCTGATGCTTTTAAACCATGTTATGACCCATAGTTGTCGCTGTCCGGGTTTTCCCCAACAGTGCTGTTATCTGTGCCGTGTTAGGTGTTGGCGACACGGTGGCATTCCAGAATAGCGTTTTCTGCTGTTGGCTTGAGAATTTTTTTAAGCTATTAACCCCTACTCTACAAGTTTTGATGCTGTACTTAATTTTACCACAAGTGAGGCAAAGACAGCTACTTCTCAGCTGCCACCTACTGAAAGACTGTAATACATGAGATTTGGGGCATTTTATAATCTGTGTAGCATTGTCCTTTGGAGGAGGCAGCAGTTTGCTTCAATGTCTCAGTCAGATGCAGAGTTGAAGTCTGATTGTGTCATATTACATCTTAAGGCTTCATGACATCCAGGAGGGCCCATTGTCAGGCTACTTTGAAAAAAACAAACAGACCTCATTGCTGTAATCAATCAAATGTGAATTTCTGGTCTCGGTAACAGCTGAAGGACATGTTCAGGCTTTTTTGCATATATTACATGGGCACTGATTATAATTTACATTGTCTTTGAAACACGTATCAATTACGTACTCTTTTTGATTGTTTTCATGTTAGATTTCAGACAAGGAGACATTTCACATGATGTGCTGGTTTCCTGAAAGACAGGTGGCTACACAATGTAATGGACTGCAAGGCCTGGTCTTCATGGCTGGACAGGATAGCATCTTAGTGACATTCAGGGTTTGGGAAACCTCAGTGCGTGCTGTCCCAGAAAGGTGGAGAGACAGGGAGGATGTTTCACTGCGTCTCTCCCGGTGACGAGGCAGCCTGTGAACAGTCACCCTCCCTTCAGGTCTCAGCCAGACTAGGGTGAGAGGAGCCGTCATCTCCCGTGCCAGAGCCCATCCTGTTCTCTTTTGGAAGGTGAAGTCTTGACAAGGACACACCTGTCCCTTGGCAACACTGGCTTCAAGGAGCAGAGATTAGGCGTTAGGGTCAGTTACACCCAGAGCCATAGGGTGGGCTGGCCAGGAAAGCAGCTTAGCTTTATGGCCTGTAATTCATCTCGGCTGAGGTTTCTGCGTATTGGGAAGATGGGTGACAGAAGAAACTACAGTGGGCTCTAGAGTCTTTCAAATGCCAAAATTTTGGAAGTGAACCCTTAAGCTAATAGGCTAGAAAGCTGTTAGCCTTATCAAAGCAGTTTTTAAAGAAAAACTTTTGGATTATATTTTTAAAAACAGTGCCTGGGGTGTAGGAAGAGCAGAGCAGGTAGCTCACAAAGCAGCCCCGAGGAGAAACCCCCACACCTCATCTCTAGACCTTTTGCCAAGTTGACCAGTTTCTTTGCCTGTCTGCCATAAAACTGTCTTCCTTGAGCTCTAAATGTCCCTCGGGTTTTTATAAAGTATCTTTTCCAAGGTTTGATGTGGTGGTTTATTTAGTGAAGAAAGATTCTTTCATGTTAGTATTTGGGGTACTGGATACCAGTCAAGTGAGCCAGTAGGAAAGAATTGTTTTTGAGACCAGCCTTTGGGCCAGGGATTTAGCTCAGCAGCACAAGTACCTGCCTGGCAAGCACGAGGTTGTGAATTCGATCCCCAGTACCAAAAAAAACAAGAACAAAAACAAAAAACCAGCCTTTAGGTCCATAAACTACTGGATGTAGAGGTGAGAATGTAGTGGAAACACCAGAACTTCAACTCACCTTTCTTCTTCTCTGGCTATGACATAGAAAAGAACATTTTTGTCCACTTCTCATGTCCTTGCCACTGCCTTTTCTCAACGGTGTCTAGGCTTACGCAGGATCAGCCTAGCCTAGGAGTGTTGTGGAGTAAGAAGCACTGTGACCTCATGCTCTCCTGGGGTGTCTCTCCAACCCCAGATGGCCTACAGTAGCAAAGCTGCCCTTGGGGAACCACTGAATCCTCCCCTAGTGTTTTCAACACATATGCTGTCTGAAAATGCAGCCTACAACTTCTTGGACCTCTTAAAAAGCCAGCAATGTGCCTGACTGGTGACCAAACCCTCCTAAATTGCTCCCTTGGCAGGTGGGTCTTCAGCACTGCCTGCCTTCAGGTGTCCTTTCCCTCCCGAGCGTCCACACACTAGGAAGCCACAGGTGAGAACAGGGATTTGAGCTAGGTCTGCCTGGAGAATCAGTCGGCTGCTGAACAGTTTCTGGGTGAGCCCCGTGCGCCTGGTATCATCATTCAAGCCACAGATGGGGAACTGAGAACAGAAGGTGAGAAAACAAATTCCATGTTCACATGATTATTCTTGTTTATTGAGGTCTGTTTATTCTCAACGGGTGCTTTTTCCTCCAAGTAAACAGAGCAGGCGTAAATATCTATAATGAATAAATTTATTGTCTTACAAAAATCATTGTCTAGAAATATGGGAATACAAGAAAAGATATTTGTAGTCAGGTGTCTGGTGGTCAACAGCCAGTACAATTCATACAGGGAGAAATCGGAGATTCCAAACCCATGTGACAAATTGTTCCTAACAGATGTTAAAGCTTTTAACCCAAAAGGTTTGTGTTTTCAAGCACATTGCAGAGGATCAGGGATTTATCATTAACACTGATTTGTTGTCACTGAATGTTTATAATACCACTTTGACTAGAGAGGTACATGATATGAAGCATAGTCAAAACTTAATACATTAAATTGTTATAGAGGCAAATGATATATTTAACATTGTCTTAGTACTGTAGTGTCTAAGGCACTTTCTGTAATGTCAGTTTGCTCAACTATCAACCAAAAACAGAATGTTAAAGTGTTCACTGTAACACTGTCCGAAGGGAAGGGAGAAGGAAAAATGAAAAAAGGATTCACACCCACTGGCATGTCAACATTCAGGCGGATGGCATCTATTCTTGAGGTCCTCTAAACCTCACTGACAAACTTGGAACAAGCCTTGGACACAAAACCAACATTCCCATTTTGGGCTCAAAGCAGTGGCTGAATTTATTTGCAAGGTCAGTACAAGGGCCTGGCTGGTGAGGAAGGGCCTTCTGCTAGCTCCTGTGGGGCCACGGCTGCTTGCTCCTGAAGAGGAGGGCACTGGCCGAACCAGACACTTGAGGAGACCACGCAGAAGTAAGTCACCGTGATGGATGCCACCTGTGGCCTCGGCCGCATCATGGTCACTACCCTCTCTCTGCACAGACCAGCCCTGGCCAGGACGGGTCACAGGAGTAGTGTGGAGCCTCCCCGTGGAGACAGGCATGGGGACCCTAAATGGACGGGGCTCTCCCCAGTCTAACCCACCCCTCCTAACCTTTCCAAAGCCCCTTTCACAGTTTGCTCACTGAAACAGTGATCATTATTTGAAGGGTATGAGAGAAACAAGTGCAGTTTAGGTTCCACAATGTTCTAAGAGACTGGATGTGGCCGAGGAGTAAGGCCACATGAACACAGAACTAAGTTACCTGTCTGTACGACAGAGAGCATGCAGAGCGACTGAGCGACGACCACGGCTGCCCCCACGACCCGGCGACTGGTAGCGAAGGGTCTGGAGTTTCTGTTTTAAAAAGGGTTCTCCTCTTAACATGTATTATAAAATGGTCTCTTGATGAATATATGGAAAATAGATGCAATGAGGAGACAATCTGTTTAATATGTGTGTCTTGTGTGTGTATATATATAAAAAGGGGAGCAATTGTACCTAATTAAGCAGGATACAGTCTGCGTGGGCTGAAAGCCTGAAGACACAGTTGATCTTTCCAGAAGGAATCCTGCAGCTTGCCGATCCCTAAATCCGGAGGAGGCCCCAGGCGGCCTGGCGCCGGGCGAGTTCCTGTGTGTGCCGCTGCACGGCCGCCCTGGCTTCCTGTGCCTACTCGGACTGGGGCGGCTGTGTCTCGTTGACATCGCTGGTCTTACTTTCCGTGTCGTCGTCTGACAGCTCCAGGGAAGCCCCCTCAATGTGCAGCTGGCGCCGGCCAGACCGGCTGGAGGAAAAGCTGATTGGGCCACCCCGCCTGGGAAGGCAGAAAGCAGAAAGCAGAGGGGAGTGAGGAAAGGCTCGAGCAGCTGTGGCAGTCAGGTTTAACCCCAAACGATACATTTTTCCGTTTCTGGCCCATTCCAGGGTCCTGCGCTGGCAGGTGTAACTGAGAAGGGCTTCATGCTTTTCCTCCTCACCCAGTATTTCCTGCCAGCGTAATGTGGAACAGGGGCCTCAGAGCCCTGGGGATGGCCTGATGCAGCTTAGGCCTGTCTGTGACAGAAATGGTGTGAAGATGGATTAAGACAAAGCTCTCCCTGCTAACCGTCTTTTCTCTAGAAAAGGCCCAGAAAGCACCGATTTTACTTAGGCTTTGTAGGCCACACATGGTCTCTGTCACAGACTTTGATTTTGTAGTTTTTAAAAAGCCCTTTAAAAATATGAAAGCTGTTTGGGTGTGGTGGGCACGCCTACACTCCCAGCACTTGGAAGGCTGAGGCAGGAGGATGGATGGGAGCTGGAGGCCAGCCTGGGTTACATGGTGAATTCAAGGCCAGCCTGGACTATATAGCGAGACCCTGTCTCAAAAAACAAAACAACAAAGTCATTAGCCTGCTGCCTATGTAACGCAGGTTACAGACTGAGTGTGCCACTGGCCGTCTACTCACTCCCTGGTTAGCCTGTTGTTTTTTGGGGGGGAGGAGGGTCTTGCTTAGTGCTTCCACGCTGTGCCGGCACTGTGGGAGCAGAGGAGCAGCGCCTGTGAGGAGCCGTTGACCGAGTCCGGGACCTCGCATCGCACTCGACCCTTAGCTCTGCTAGCTCTCTGGCCTTGTGTGCCGCACCGGTCTGACCCACTGTGAATGGCCAGAGCACGAGTGGCCTGTCCCTCTCTTCTGCCCCCCTCACACTACCATCAGGTCGGCAGTCTGCAGCCTGACACCGAATGGCCATCTCTCTGCCCCGGGCCTGCCAGCCTGGTGTGTCCTCGCTAGGCTCACCTCAGCCGGTTCTTCAGCGTGCTGACCTCGCGGCTCAGGCCCTCGTTGGCCTCAGTAGCATCGTCCAGTTCCCGCTGGAGCTTTCGCCGAGATGCATTTGCACGTGTGGCTTCCTCTTCGGCCTCCTCCAGCTGGCGTTTTAGCTGCTTCATCCTGGCGTTGGCCTTCTCCATCTTGGGGGTCACAAGAACCAAGAGAGCAGCACCGTGAATGTAGTAGCAGCCTCTGCACCGGAAGCATCGCACAGCCCCTCGTGAGCCCCGCGGGTGCGCTCACTGCTGTGTACGCATCTACGTCTGGGGGCTGCTCTGTGGGGTTTTAATTTGTCTGCCGTTCTCAGCAAAGCCAGTATCTGTAGAAGGAAGTAAGCTAACAAAACCTAAACCTAAAACTGTCTGTTCATGAGTTTTCTTCAGAAAAACAATCTAGCTTTATCTTCATATGAGAATCACTATGGATTATGAGAGAGAATCAGTACTCCTGCAAACGCACAAGCATCAACAATGAACGATCACCAAGCGCAGGATGTGTTTCACCTCTCTTGTGAAGTAGCGTTTCTTCAGACATCATACCTGGATTCGGGAACAAGCCACTGTGGGAGCCGTGAGCTCCAAGAGCTCCCCGATCAGACCCTTCCCTCTTGAATGCACAGGCACCAGCAGGAGCCCCGGGGATCCTGGAACTGCCTTGGTCCTATGCCAGGCCCTGAGAGTGGGTGTGGGAGGGCAGCCAGGGGTCCTGACTGGAGAGGAGACCCCAACCAAGGCCCACTTTCCCGCCCAGTGTGTGCAGCAGCAACTCAGCAGAGCAGAGCAGAGCAGAGCAGAGCGAGCTGGAGGGAGGGCGCGGCACCGTCCCGCAGCCAGGGTGTCTGCTGCAGGCAGTGAGCCGCCCAGGTCCTGTGTGCCGTATCCCTTTTCTCTCCACTTCCTGCTCAGTGTCTCCTGCCTCTGTCTCCCTCCAGCCAGTATTTCATGACTGCTTATTTCTATTCTGGGTACCAGGGAGATAACCGTGCGACTAGGAGACAGATGGTAACTTTAAAATTCAGTCTGGGCCTTGTACCTCAGGGCCTCCTGACTCTTGCATCCCTTTACTATGTATCGTGTACTAAGCGCCCCTCATTTACCGCCACCCCTCTACCCCTGGCACCCACAAGTGTCTGCTGGGAACATGGGATGGCACATGCTAGTTAAAACGTCAGAGTTGAGGAGTTACAGCATTTTCTTAATTATGCCTGTTTGCACAGCCTTTCCTCGGACCCCTGCTAAAGCTCTTCCAGGCAGTGAGGCCTCGCCCTGCTTCTCCTCACCTGCTCTTTATACTGATCGGCGTGCCGACGCTCGTCCTCCACCTGCATGAAGATCTCCTTCAGCTTCTTTTCAGTGCGGCGGACCAGTTTGTTGGCAGCTGCTCGTTCCCTGTGAAAACAGGGACAGTAGTTTTGAAATTCTTGAAATTATATTTTGAATGGGGAAAATATTCTAATGTCCTTTTTCTTTGGAAGAAGACACGTGTTGGAGTGTCTTCCTGGACCACCCTTCTTAGACAGCTATGATGATTAATGTGGGCCCCCTCAAACTTTTCACTTGGTCAGAATAGGAACTGCCTTTAATGTATTTCTCAATGTTGACACGTAGAAAAAGTGTGTTATTCTTGTTATTAAAGGTATTACTCATTTTCTTATGTTATACATAAAACATCTATCAGTTATATCAAACTCAGACTTTAAAGACAAAAAAACAGAAATGGGCATGTGGTGGACGCCTGTAATACTAGCACTCGGGAGGCTGAGGCAGGAGGATCACTGTGAGTTTGAGGCAGCCTGAACTACACAGCAAGACCTTATCTCAAGAAAAAGATAAAAACCTTGGTTGGTCAGTCTGGTCACCAGCCTTCCTAACCTGGAGGACCTCCCGCCCAAACAAAAGCTCTACTTTATTAAGTGATGATTTCAATTTAGAATTTATTAACTACTGTGATACCATAAACTTACATATACTCACTGGTTAAAAGTTAAAAAAACCCAAAAAACCACCCTGTTTTAACTTGAGCTGTTGTCCTGGGTGGAGAAAAGGTAACTTCTTTGATGGACTCCATGGAAAACAGAAATGCGCTACAAATGCTACACAAAAATGTACCACAGAAGCTGGGCGTGGTGGCGCACGCCTTTAATCCCAGCACTCAGGAGGCTGAGGTAGGCGGAGCGTTGTGAGTTCGAGGCCGGCTTGGGCTACAAGGCCGGCCTGAGCTACATAGTGCAACCCTGCCTCAAAAAACCAGGGCCGGGAGTTTGGCTCAGTGGCTTAAGCGCCTGCCCTGGTAAGTGCGAGGTTGTGAGTTTAATCCCTGGTGCCGCAAAAAAAGAGAAAGTACCACAGTGGGGTCAGGTGAAGGGTCCAGTGATGTTCATTACAACTGAAAACAAAACCTGAATTGTTTTACTTTCATCCACAAGGGGGCGGTGGGAAGCAATGGGGTACCGGGTGAATACACGCTGTGCTCTGAGCAGGGTGAGGCCAGACTGCTGGGCTCCGAGCTCCCCAGCGAGGTGAAGCAGAAGGCTGGCTCTAGTGCTGGTTGACTGAGTCTCCCGGCTCTGCACACGCCTGCTAAAGCTGTGCCATGCAGTTCCTCGCGATTCCCTCATACATTTAACATAGCAAAATGGAAACTGTTAAGTGATCCCGTACTATAGGGGAAGAAAAGCTTTTATTTTTGTCATATTCCATTTCTTCTCTGCCAGCAAACTGCAGCATTTTACAGGATGCTGTCTGCTTGGGGAACTGACTCTGGATTGAGATGTAAACTCAGGGACCCTAGGAGATCATGGGGCCCAGTATGTTTTTGCCCTCAACTGAATTGAGGAGGAGCTTATAACTCCTCATAGAGTTCGTCTGTCCGTCCAACCTCTGGGCACTGTCGGCACAAAGCACCTCACAGCTCCCGTCCTTATTGTACATGCTCTGTCTCCTGCTCTTGCGCCAGGGAGCTGTCTGAGGCAAGGGGCCGTCTCTGGCGCAGTGGCCCGGAGGCCGCCCATGTGTAGTAAACGTGCAGTGAGTTTTGGTTGACAGAAGAGCCTCTTACTTGGCTTCCTGCTCAAGCTGCTCCTCCAGTTGCCCGATCTTGGCTTCCAGGGCTGAGATGGTGGCCTTGAACTTGGACTTGACAGCACCTTCCAGCTCTTGTAGCTTAGCTTTCAGTTCCTTGTTCTGTCGCTCCAGTTGCTGACGTGCGTTGTCACTCTTCTGGGCAGCACTGCGTTCAGCTGCCAACTCTGTGTTCAGTGTGTCCACCTGGAAGAGGAGACATGGGTGGGTTATGTGAGCAGAGAGGAGGTACAGCTTCCCCAGGGAACGGGACATGGGTGGGTTATGTGAGCAGAGAGGAGGTACAGCTTCCCCAGGGGACGGGCCGCGCACGGCCACCTGGAGTGTGGTCTTTCGGAAGCGATCATTGAGCAACTCCATGTTGCTCTGCTCTTCTTCCAGCTCCTCCTCCAGCTGTGCGATCCGGGCCTCCAGACGCCGCTTCTCATCAAGCAGTGCGGACCTGGCCAGGGCGAGGGGGCGGTGACAGATCAACACACACTGGGAAACTTGGGGAGAGCGCTGCTGCTAGGGACCTGGTGGTCCTCCTTCCCTCGTACCCAGCCTCCGTCTACTGACAAGTCCCACCGATTGGCAACACTTCCAGACATCCCAGTCTGCGCTGCCCAGGTCTGCTTCCCTGACTCAGGCCATCATCTCTGGCCTAGCCTGTTGTGGTGGCCTTTCCAGTCGTCTGCCTGCCGCTGCCTCTGCTTCTGTCCATCTGTTCACAGATCACAGCCAGGGGCAGCCAACTTTAAGTACAAATAAGGCCCTTCTGGAAACTGCTTGCTAAACTCCAGTGGTTTCCCATTACTCTGTAAATACACTGCCAGATCCTTGTCACGGCATGGCAGGAAAAGTACTTGAGCCCCCAATATAGTAATTAAATGGAGGTATCAATTCAATTGGAAAAAAAGTTAATGATTTTTAATAAAAAAAGGAATCCAGAGAAAGATCTAAGGAACCTGCTTTCCAAACCTAATGAGTTTGAAAGTAGGGACTCGCAATGTCAGGTCAGTGTGGTCTGCACACACGTCACAATGTGTGCAAGGCTGTTAGCACCCGTGCAGGGAGTGACGGCTGGGAGTGTCGAGGCTCAGCACCTCGTGCTCACCCTTCCAGACCCTGAGTGGATAAGCAAGCCCACTCCTGATTCCTAGACGCCAGGTGACTGCTCAGCAAGAGCCCAGCCTGTGAAGCTGTGCGTGCCCGAGGGCAGGGAACTACGGGCTATGGACGGACGGGCTTGGTCCTACTATTTTCTAGACACCTGTCCTTCCCGCCTTCTGCTAGGAGACTCACTTGCCAGAAGCGCTGTTGGCGATCTCATCAGCCAGCTCATCTCTCTCCTGCTCGGCGTGTCGGCGAGTGCGCTCAGATGAGGCTAGTTCCTAAGGGTTGAGACTCAGTTAAGCTTTGGCCATTACTGTTTTATCACATATGAAGACTTGACAATGTCTAGGCTTGTGGTGGTGACTTCGCTCCAGTCATTTTTATGTGTACCTCGAACTGCAGTTTAGATGTGACAAATGAAACTGGCAAACATGCTGAAGAAAGGGCCAAGGCCAGCCAGGTGATGTGTGGTATCAACATCCTTAAAGAAGAATCCCTTGTCTGTGTAAGGGCTTTGCTGTTACTTTCAACAGAAGAGGTAATTATCCTTGAAGGATGAAATTCCTTAACATAAACCGAACACAGACTTTACCCTAACCCTAAAGGAATATGAGCTACTCCAAATTGTGGTCTTGAAATACCTTTTACATGAGGTTCAGAGATTAAATGCATTAAAAAGATCAGCAAATGTCAAGGGAGTGGTGTAGCAAGGATCACAGCTCCTGAGGGAAGGTGTGTGGAGTGGCCTGCGCATCCTTAGATGATTGGCCATGAAGGGAGTCAGTGGTATGTTTCTCACCGCAATGGGGTAAAGACCCTTAGAATTTTTATGGATGCAGAAACTAAGGCCCACATAGATTAAGTGACTGGCTCAAAGTCCCATGGTTGGTCAGCGCAAAAGCCAGGGTTCTAATGGCCTATCCAAGACTCTTTCTACCAGATGCTCCCTTTGAAAGCTAGTGTACATCCTGGCAATGTCTGAGGGGCAGGGCTGCCCAGGAACCCATGCACATGCTCTGGCATGTACACCTAGTGCCCAGGAGGTGGGTCTACCAGAGTGCCACATTCTAGCCCACAGAGTGCTAGCGCATGGGCAGGGTGGAGTCAGGAGTGGAATTGCAGCTGTGTAGGATATGATGCAGTTCACGGAATGTTCTGGGCCTAAACTGAGGGCTATAGGTCGCAGCTCTGCCATCTGGTCTCTGGTATTTAGTTCCCTTGAGACCTTGAGACACTTTGGGCTCCTGTCCACTGGCTTGAGTCTGTTTTAGGAAAGTTGAGTGAGCCATGGAGAATGGAAAGGACCCAGGGGGCTACAAACCAGATCAACGGAGAGGTATCTGAGGGAAAGAAAAGTATCAGAACCGCAGGGCTGGCTTGATGGCTCAGTGTCTTTTCCCTGCCTGGACATATGGAATAAACACTGCTGGTTTTCAGAAATAACCAAGAGTCCTGGGTACAGGGAGTGCCACCTGGATACTCAGGTCATGGCCCAGAAGCTGTCTGGAGGCAGCTCCACGGGCCCCAGCACTTGTGGAGAAACAAGCATTTGGGGTATCATTGGTCTCCATGATGGATGCACAGAGCATCTGACTCATTTGTATACTACATATTCTTTTTAAGTACACAGGAGATATTTATAAAAACTAGCTGTGTTCTAGGCCCTAGAGTTATACTTGACATTCTCTGACCATGCTAGGATAAAACTAGAAATTGGCTTTTAAAAATGCATACATTTGGAATTTAAAATCACACTTTTAAATTATTCATAGGATAAAGAATAAGCCATATTAGAAATTAGAAAAATATAAAATTAAATGACAATCACTTCATATCAAAATTTGTGGGATAAAGTGAAAACAAGTTAGGGGGGGAAATTAGACTATTTTGATACATGTTAGACTAGAGCTGAGCTTGAAAATTGATGAGCTAAGTGTCCGGGAAGCCAAAAGATGAGGGGCTAAGGGTACAGCTCGGTGGTAGTGTGTACACCTGACACGCAGAAGGTTAATTCCTAGTGTGCGTACACACACGCACATCATCAGAAAAACAAATCCGACAGAAATGAAGACAGGACTCAAAAGCTGAGTTCACTGATCTAGTTCTCAGTTCATTTTTCATTTCTAACTCCTAGAAAGCTTTTTCTTGACAACTCAGTTTTTGCCTTTGGTATTATTTTAAATTTTCATATTAGCTGATATTAATATTTCAATTTATCTTTCTAATTTGAATAGATTTGGATCATCCTTCATTTGTACAGAAATATCTATATTTAAGTGTCTCACACAAATAGTAGTCCATGCTCTATGCAACGCTTTATCAGTCCCTCTCCATAAGAACTTACAAAAATATAAGAGTAGTTTTTTGATTATAAGATTGTTCATCCAGGAATTTAATGAAGCATACTTCTTTAAATTCACAGGAATAGTGCCCTCTGTGTAAAACAAGACACTCGTGTCACCAAGGTTAGTGAACTGACCCTAAGGTGGCTCACCAACACTAAATAAACCAGTAAACACCACTTCCTTTTCTCAGAGCAATGAGGCCTAGAAGGCGGCTTGAAGGTCAGCTTTTTTGCCTTCAGTCAAGTAGAGGAATATACAGAGTAATGTAACCATTTTCTGTATGCCAAACTGAAGCCATGAGAAAGTCATTAAAAATGGATAATGAAATTAGGCTATGGAGATATTAAATATATATACCATATATATGACAAGTGATCTTAGAGCAATGTCAAGGGTAAATACGCGCCAAACAAATGGATGAATAATAAACAGACCTCTTGCAACTGAAGAATCTCAGCTTCCAGACTTTTCAGTTTCTTTTCACTCTCTTTGGATTGAGCAAAAATCTCATCTCGGGATGCACGTGCTTCTTCTAATTCACGCTGATAATCCTTCATTTGAGCCTATGATTAAACGAGAAGATTTGGGTGTAGTTTTCATTCTTGGTTTTTAAATATATATTTTTCCAGATTGTAAAATTAATACTGATTGTAAATACAAAAATATGTGAAATGATAAAGATACCACAACAAAGAATATAGACTAATGTCTCATCTTCAAGAAAAAGGGTAGCATACTGAATCTGACAACCCATAAAAAGGAATATGTACTATGCTCAAGGATTTATCTGAAGAATACATCTCAATAAATATAGAAGCATTTGACAAAATGTAACACTTTTTCATTATAAAGATACTCAATGAACTAAGAAGAAAACTTTCTCAATTCTCATAAAGGGCACCATGAAAAATTAGTATATTTATGGATCAAAGACTGAATGCTTTCCCTTTAGAAGATCAGCAGCAAGGCAAGGGTGTATGATCCCGCCACTTCTACTTAACTTTGTAACAGAGATAAGAGCAAGGATCATCAGGCAAGATAAAGAAAAGACATGCAGATTAGAAAGGAAGAAGTAAAATTTGTTTAGTTTGCTGGTCTTGCATATGGAAAATCTTACGGAATCCACTAAAAAAAAGTTGAAGGATGCAAGATCAATACATGAAAAGCAACTATATTTCTATATACTAATTATGAACATGCAAAATAAACATTCATAATGGCATCAACTCTTAAAATCTGGGAGGGGCTGTTTTTGTTATTTTTCTTCTTTGGTAGAAATTTGACAAGCTGTCTTGAAATATACTGTACACTGAACTGCAAGAACTCCACCAGAATAGCCAAAACAATCTTAAGAATCAAAGAGAAAGAATAAAATTGGATAAATCATATTTTGCAATTTCAAAATTTGCTACAAATTTAATCAGAGCTGTGGGCTAATGGTATAAAGATAAACATACATATTAATGGAATAGAACTGAGTCCATAAGTAAAACATTAAATCTGTAAGGATGTCAAAACAATTCAGTGGGGGGCAAAATGCTCTTCAGCAAATGGTGTTAGGGTACTGGATATTCACGTGCAAAAAAAAAAAAAGCTGTTAAAAAAAAAAGTTGTATCTGTACCTCAAGCCATACAACAAAAATGAACTTAAAATGCATCAAAACCTCAGAGAAGGCTGACCAGGGTACACTCAGTGGCATGGCACCTGCCTGGCAAGTTCGAGGTTGAGTTCAATTCCTGGTACCAAAACCACAAAACCAAACCAAACCAAACCAAAACAAACACCTCAGAGGAAGAGCTGAAAGTATAAAAATTTTAGGAGAAAACTTATGAGTCTTCTTGATCTTGAATTAGCCAATTTTAGGGCAACAACAAAAGAAAATTAACAACTTTTGTGCTACAATTACAACCATTGAGAGGACGAAGAACCTACAGATGGAAGGAAGTATTTGGAAAGCATTTATCTGATACAGCACTTATCTTCGTGTACACAGAACTGCTTCAACTGAAAATTTAAAGGACAACTTAATTGAAAAGATGGAAAGAGACCGAAAGACATTTTTTCCCTCGAAGTTAATGACTGACAAGCACATAAGATGCTCAGTATTGTTATTCACTAGGGAAATGCCCCATCAAAACACAATGAGATACCATTTCACACTCACTGAAATGGCTTTAATCAAAAGTTGGACAATAAGTGTGACAAGGATGTAGAGAAACTGCAACCGTCGCACACAGCTGGTGGGAATGTAAAATGGTACAATCACTGTGGCAAACGGTATGGCAATTTCTTTTTTTT